>CAUOFW020001180.1:0-125378 GCA_963454935.2 Ilex paraguariensis | reverse complement strand
TTTATTAATATATTAATGTACTTGTTTAGTGATTCTTCTATATGTAATGACTTAAGAATAAACCATATATATATTAAAATCGTAAGGATATCACCTATAGTATTTTCGAAGGAATAAAATAGAAATTTTAATGTTCCAAGTGTGAATTTATTTTAGTTTTGAAATAAATCATAAAAAGCAATGTTTTTAGGTTAAAATAACATTAAAAATGAATCCGGAACGTCGAAAAACCTTAGGGTAGTCGTATGGATCAAATTGGATTTCTAGTGGCAAAACTGTAATTTTGGAAAAAAAACTCAATTCAGCCATGAACAGTGATTGCGCGGACTGCTGTGTTTAAAACACAGAATCCAGCCATTTCTTCCATTTTTTCTCACATCTCTCACCCCCAAACCCCTTAGCACCCTTGGGAAGATAGAGGAAAGGAGGAAAGGGAGAAAGGAGGTCATTAGAGCTTGGGTTTTTGGTTTGAAACTTTGATTCAAGGTAGGGTTTTTCTTCCATGCTTGTCCATTGAGGCTAAGGCTAAAATATATTATGTTTTGACTCATACTTGTATGTATTTGCTAGGAATTCCTTGTTTCTTGGTTTTCTTGCAATTATGGCATGTCTTAAACAAAGTTAGGATTGATTACCCATGAAACTTCTTTTATAGCTTTAAAACCCTAGTTTTTGGGGAAATATGAATTCTCTTTCTACATTTGCTCAAGCTTGGTTTTGAGAACTTTAGTGCTTTGTGTGAGTAATGAAAATGATGTGGTGGTGATCTCTTGTATTTTTCTTAATTGGTTATTTGGATTGTCGCATGATAAAATTTGGGGATTTTGATAATGGTTGCTTGTTGAGGGCAATTTGTGGATTTTATCTTGTATGTGATTGTTGGTATGAAAAGAGGATAATTATGAACCGAGGTTACTCGTAAGTATGCGGTTAAGTGTGGAATACTTGAAGGGGGTAGAGGTTACTTGTAAGTATGCTACCTACCAAAAGAGGATATTTATGAACCGAGGTTACTTGTAAGTATGCGGTTATGTGTGGGAGACTTCAAGGGGGTAGAGGTTACTTGTAAGTATGCTACCTACCAAAAGAGGATATTTATGGACCAAGGTTACTTGTAAGTATGCGGTTATGTGTTGGAGACTTCAAGGGGGTAGAGGTTACTTGTAAGTATGCTACCTACCTAAAAGGACATCTAACGACCGTGGTTACTTGTAAGTATGCGGTTATGGGAAACAAAGACTTGAAGGGGTGGAGTTTACTTTTAAGTATGCCACCTGCCAAAGGAAATATAATAATCGATGGTGGAATAAGCGTTCCTTTTTGTATTATGGTGTTACTATTGCATTTCCCACAAGAGCTTGTGGAGGTATGGGACTCTACAAGAACTTGTTGGAAATGGTTATGGTTGCTCATTGTGACTTGGGTTTACTGTTCATTTAAATTATTGCGAATGTTTAAACTTGAGATCTGTTTCAAATGTCACGGTTTTACTTCAAATGTTATATGATATTTTGGAAAATAAGACCGAACTGTTTTACTTGTTTTCTAAACCTTGTATGAGTATGGAAGGAATGTTGCTACAGAGCTTAGTGCTCATCCCCTACAAATAATATCTTTTCAGATTTCGTCTATGAGGAGGAGTTACAAGTAGATGAACCAGTGCATGGGGAAGCTCCCCTAGAGGGGAACGGGGGTCCTGAACTGGATGCCTAGAGTTATATTTCTTTTGTACTAGACTAGAGAGTTTATTTTGAAATCATGTAAAGTCTAGTATTTTGTTATTTCACTGCAAGTGTAATTTAATTCTTTTGGGAATATATTTGTCATACTTGGCCTATTCTTTTGGGATGGCATTGTGGATATGACATATGATGAATGAAAGTTTATTTTATGATGGATAAATAGACCCGGTGTGGTCAATAGTTATGCATATGTGGACCCGGTGTGGTCAATTGTAATATAATTGTACAGGTTGTGTTTTGGGTAAAGCTCCCCGTACAAAGGAGACTCTGCCCAAATTTTGTTAAAATATGAATGGTTGATGAATGAACTTTCGTCGTGATGAATTTACGTAATGCTCTCATGGGGTGAATGGTTTTTAGAATGTAATGTCACCCAAGGGGGTTTTTGGGGCGTTACAAATTTGGTATCAGAGCTTAGGCTTTAGGTCTTACATGGGAGCTGTAGGTTATGGATTACCACTAGAAAGGCAGGATTAGGTTGAACAAAATTGTTGATCTATGTTTTATATAAATCTTAGGCTTTAAATTAAAGCAATAATTAGGATGTCTTGTACCTCAATGAAATTAAATTGTGAATTGATGTGCAGGATGGATGGAGGACGAGGACGAGGACGTGGACGTGGGCGTGGTCGTGGAGGTCAAGCAAATCCACCACCACCACCACCTCCCGATGCCATGAATGGCATCTATCAATGCTTGAAGGAGCTCACCACTTTGGTACAAAACCAGAATGGGAACAACAACCATAATGGTGGAGCTCAACCACTAGCGCAAGTACCCGGAATTGGAAATGGAGATCGAAGGATGGTGGTTCTTCGAGAATTTCTGAGACAACATCCACCCACCTTCCAAGGGAGCTCTAACCCTTTGGATGCGGACAAGTGGATACGCAGAGTGAAGAAGGTATGTGACGGCATGGGAGTTGCCGAAGATTTGAGGGTTGGCTTGGCGACCTATTTGTTAGAGGGGGAGGCCGACCATTGGTGGGATTCGGTCAAGAGACGGAGGAACACTGATGCACTCACTTGGGAGGAGTTCGACCAAATATTTCAGGACAAGTACTTTCCTGAATCAGTCAGAGATCGAATGAAGGCTGACTTTCTTGCTCTACGACAGGGTAGCACGACGGTGGCCGAGTACGAAAGGAGGTTTGACGAGCTCTCCCGTTATGCTACAGGATTTATATCTACGGAGGCCGACAGGGCTAAGCGATTTGAGCAGGGACTGAGGCCGGTCATCCGGGAGAAGTTGGTGGCTCTCAAGATTAGGGAGTATGGGGACTTGGTGGACAGAGCTGCACTGGTAGAGAGAGACATAGAGGATAGCCAGCGACGACAGGGCTTCTTGAGAGGAGGTCCAATCCGGACGGGTGCTACCACTAGTGGGGCACAGAGACCGACACCATACCGTCGCCCAGACCCAACAGGTGGACAGCGACTTTTGACAGCCCGAGGAGAGGGAGACACTCAGACTAGAGCTGGTATTATCCCACGATCTTGCTTTGCATGCGGAGGTGTGGGACATATTCGGATGCATTGCCCAGTTTTTCCACCTCAAGGGCCTATCCAGACCGCAAGACAAGTACCAGCAGCCCAACCACCACCACCGAGGCCTGCACCGCATCGACCGATACAAACTCAAGCCCCCGGCGGCACCAACCAAGGGCGAGTATTTGCTTTGACTCAGCCGGAGGAGGACATTGCCAATGCCGTTGTGGAAGGTATCATTCTTCTCTACAATTCCTGGGCCCGAATCTTATTTGATCCCGGTGCTACTCATTCTTTTATACGTACTGCATATGCTATGAATTTGGGATTGGGTTTCGAGAAGTTAGAACATGCTTTGACTGTTGACTTGCCTACGGGAGAACAATTGGGTACTAGCCGAGTCTGCAAGGGTTGTGTGCTTCGTATTGGGGAGCACGAATTGATTGTGGATTTAATTGCTTTAGAGATGAAGGGGTATGACGTGATTTTTGGGATGAACTTGTTATCCACTTTTCGTGCGGTACTGGATTGTTTCCGCAAGCGGATTACATTTCAATTGCCGGGAGGAGTAATTTTCAGTTTTGTGAATAACCGAGATTCTTTCCATCCATTTCCTACTACGGGTAGTAGATTCTTAAAAGCGAAAGCGGGAAGTCATTTGAGTTTCTTAGCTAGCTTGATGGGAGATAACATGGATAAACTCCATACGGATGTGGTGTTAATTGTATCGGAGTTTTCGGATGTTTTTCCTGAGGAATTACCTGGATTACCGCCACATAGGGAAATTGAGTTCAAGATCGATCTCTATCCGGGAACCGAACCCATATCCATTGCTCCCTACCGGATGGCACCTTTGGAGTTGAAGGAGCTAAGGAAGCAGTTGGATCAATTGTTGGCGATTGGGTTTATCCGTCTAAGCACTTCACCTTGGGGAGCCCCGGTCCTCTTTGTGAAGAAAACGGATGAGACTCTACGGTTGTGCACGGATTACCGGAGGTTGAATCGGGTTACCGTGAAGAATAAGTATCCGTTGCCGAGAATTGATGACTTATTTGATCAGTTGGAGGGTTCAAAGTATTACTCCAAGATTGATCTTCGCACGGGGTATCATCAGCTGCGAATTAAGGAGGAGGATATTCCTAAGACTGCTTTCCGTACCCGATATGGTCATTTCGAGTATACGGTGATGCCATTCGGATTGACTAATGCCCCCGCAGCCTTCATGGATTTGATGCACAGAGTCTTCCGGCCATACCTCGATCAATTTGTCATTGTGTTTATTGATGACATATTGATTTACTCACAGACTCAGGAGGAACATGCTCGTCATCTCTCTATTGTGCTACAAACATTGAGAGAACATAAGTTATATGCAAAGATGAGCAAGTGTGAGTTTTGGATGAAGGAAGTGAAGTTCCTTGGCCATGTTGTGTCCGAGCAAGGAGTAGCGGTTGATCCAGCAAAGATTGAGGCCGTGATGAAATGGGAACCACCGAGGAACGTGACAGAAGTACGGAGTTTCTTGGGGTTAGCCGGCTATTATCGTAGGTTTGTGGAAGGGTTCTCCAAGATTGCGATGCCGATGACTCGCCTTACAAAGAAGGGGGAGAAATTTTTGTGGACTCAAGCGTGTGAACTAGCTTTTCGCACCTTGAAGGAGAAGTTGACGACTGCCCCTATCCTCATTATTCCGAGTAGTGGGGAAGGCTACGATGTCTACACCGATGCTTCACTACGAGGATTGGGATGCGTTCTAATGCAAGGAGGGAAGGTAGTGGCTTATGGCTCGAGGCAACTCAAGGTGCACGAGCAGAATTATCCCACACACGACTTGGAGCTGGCTGCAGTGGTGTTTGCTCTTAAGTTGTGGAGATGTTATTTATACGGGGAGAAATTTCAAGTGTTTTCGGACCATAAAAGCCTCAAGTATATCTTCACACAGAAAGACTTGAATCTCCGGCAGAGAAGGTGGATTGAGTACTTGGAAGATTATGAGTTCACACTCAACTACCATCCAGGGAAGGCCAATGTAGTTGCCGACGCTCTTAGCAGGAAGTCTCGGGGTGAAATCAATTCTCTTGCGGTAAATAGGTGGAAAATGATTGATGCATTGGAGGAGTACGATCTATGGGTGGATGGACCGGAGTATCAATCATATCTATTCAACCTTGTAGCTCAACCGACGCTTCGACAACGGGTTGTGGAGTTGCAATGCCTGGATTCGGAACTCGATTTGATTAGAGCCCGATTGGAGAATGGGGAAGCGATGGGAGGATGGTCTTGGAAGAATGGAGAGTTGAGATATGGGGAGAAGCTATGTGTTCCCGATGATTCGTCCCTAAAGGAGGAGATACTTGGGGAGTGTCATCGCTCCAAGTTTGCTATCCACCCCGGTAGCACAAAGATGTATAGGGACATGAAGCGTCAATACTGGTGGAGGGGAATGAAGCGAGATGTAGCCAAGTATGTGGCAAAATGTGCGGTGTGCCAGCAGGTGAAGATTGAGCATCAAAGGCCAGGAGGAGTCCTACAGTCTTTGCCTATTCCAGAGTGGAAGTGGGATCACATCACCATGGACTTCGTGTCGGGTTTACCACGGACGTCGCGCAGGCATAATGCAGTGTGGGTCATTGTGGATAGACTCACCAAGTCCGCTCATTTCTTGGGTATGAAGACCACAGACTCATTAGAGACGTTGAGCAAGCTCTATATCTGTGAGATTGTTAGGTTGCACGGAGTTCCGCTCTCCATTGTGTCGGATCGTGATTCTCGGTTTGTGGCGCGATTTTGGCAAAGTCTACAACAAGCTATGGGGACAGAGTTACATTTCAGCACAGCCTTTCATCCCCAAACGGATGGCCAATCCGAGAGGGTGATACAAATCGTGGAAGACATGTTACGAGCTTGCGCGTTGGACTTCAAGGGAAGTTGGAGTGACCATTTACCGTTGGTGGAATTTGCATACAACAACAGCTATCAGACCAGTATTGGAATGGCACCCTATGAGGCCTTGTATGGAAGACCATGTAGATCCCCGACGTGTTGGTTAGAAGCGGGCGAGAGTAGTTTGTTTGGGCCAGAAATTGTTCGAGAGACTACAGAGAAAATTCAACTCATCCGGGAGAGACTACGCACAGCACAGAGTAGACAGAAAAGCTACGCGGATCAAAGACGAAGACCATTAGAATTCAAAGAGGGGGACTATGTGTTTCTCAAAGTGTCGCCCCAGAAAGGAGTATTTAGATTCGGCAAGAAGGGAAAGTTAGCGCCAAGGTATACCGGGCCATTTGAAGTGATCAAAGTGGTGGGCAAGGCGGCATATCAGTTGCGGTTACCAGCTCAGTTATCGGGAGTACACGACGTATTCCATGTGTCCATGTTGAGGAAGTGTAAATCGGATGCAACGCCGGTTGTAGACTTAGAAGATATTGAAATTCAAGATGGAGCAACCTATGAAGAACAACCAGTGAAGATTCTCGACGCCAAGGAGAAAGTGCTTCGCAACAAAGTCATCAAATTGGTGAAAGTCTTGTGGCAACACCATGGAGTGGAAGAAGCTACATGGGAACCGGAGCTAGAAATGCGAGAGAAGTACCCACATTTGTTCGCTACTTGAGGTAAGTTTCGAGGACGAAACTTTCTTTAAGGGGGGTGGATTGTAACACCCCGCATTTTCTTTTATATATGTATATAGATATATAGTAAATAATTGTTGTAAAAATGGGGATATGTGTAGTGATGTGTGTTTGAATTTGGTAGAATGAAAAAGGGATGAACAGTGCACTGGCTGTAACATCAAGCTCGATTTCGACCTTGATGCAGTCCATATCTCTCAAAACTTAAAACATGAAATTTGTAGAGCTCTCTCTTAGGATTCCATATCACCTTGAATCATCTCAATCGGAACTAGGAGGAAGGAGTTATGTCCATA
The DNA here is from genome assembly GCA_963454935.2 of Ilex paraguariensis. NCBI lineage: Eukaryota > Viridiplantae > Streptophyta > Magnoliopsida > Aquifoliales > Aquifoliaceae > Ilex > Ilex paraguariensis. The sequence continues at coordinate 118,218 of CAUOFW020001180.1, read as the reverse complement.
TTACGAAGTAGTGTCTACACTGTCCAAAAATCTGTCCGGCAGACTACCTTTCGCTAATTTCATCATAACTCTTTATTGGAAAGTCCGAATTGTGTACCGTTATTTTTGTTAGAACCCTAACTCGTATATCTTTCCAACCATATAGGTTACACCTCCTAGAAATACCTGAGTCAAATCAGTTTATTCTATGAAGTTGACCAAAAATCTGCACTATGGTGCTCCTTGGATAGTAAAGGGTTGTGCTTTCTTATTAGACCTTGAAGGTGTAAAACCCCATATGTTTACATTAATATATTAATGTACTTGTTTAGTGATTCTTCTATATGTAATGACTTAAGAATAAACCATATATATATTAAAATCGTAAGGATATCACCTATAGTAGTTCGAAGGAATAAAATAGAAATTTTAATGTTCCAAGTGTGAATTTATTTTAGTTTTGAAATAAATCATAAAAAGCAATGTTTTTAGGTTAAAATAACATTAAAAATGAATCCGGAACGTCGAAAAACCTTAGGGTAGTCGTATGGATCAAATTGGAGATTTCTAGTGGCAAAACTGTAATTTTGGAAAAAAAACTCAAAATTCAGCCATGAACAGTGATTGTCGCGGACTGCTGTGTTTAAAACACAGAATCCAGCCATTTCCTTCCATTTTTTCTCACATCTCTCACCCCCAAACCCCTTAGCACCCTTGGGGAAGATAGAGGAAAGGAGGAAAGGGAGAAAGGAGGTCATTAGAGCTTGGGTTTTTGGTTTGAAACTTTGATTCAAGGTAGGGGTTTTTCTTCCATGCTTGTCCATTGAGGCTAAGGCTAAAATATATATATGTTTTGACTCATACTTGTATGTATTTGCTAGGAATTCCTTGTTTCTTGGTTTTCTTGCAATTATGGCATGTCTTAAACAAAGTTAGGATTGATTACCCATGAAACTTCTTTTATAGCTTTAAAACCCTAGTTTTTGGGGAAATATGGAATTCTCTTTCTACATTTGCTCAAGCTTGGTTTTGAGAACTTTAGTGCTTTGTGTGAGTAATGAAAATGATGTGGTGGTGATCTCTTGTATTTTTCTTAATTGGTTATTTGGATTGTCGCATGATAAAATTTGGGGATTTTGATAATGGTTGCTTGTTGAGGGCAATTTGTGGATTTTATCTTGTATGTGATTGTTGGTATGAAAAGAGGATAATTATGAACCGAGGTTACTCGTAAGTATGCGGTTAAGTGTGGAATACTTGAAGGGGGTAGAGGTTACTTGTAAGTATGCTACCTACCAAAAGAGGATATTTATGAACCGAGGTTACTTGTAAGTATGCGGTTATGTGTGGGAGACTTCAAGGGGGGTAGAGGTTACTTGTAAGTATGCTACCTACCAAAAGAGGATATTTATGGACCAAGGTTACTTCTAAGTATGCGGCTATGTGTTGGATACTTGAGGGGGGTGGAGGTTACTTGTAAGTATGCTACCTACCTAAAAGGACATCTAACGACCGTGGTTACTTGTAAGTATGCGGTTATGGGAAACAAAGACTTGAAGGGGGTGGAGTTTACTTTTAAGTATGCCACCTGCCAAAGGAAATATAATAATCGATGGTGGAATAAGCGTTCCTTTTTGTAGTATGGTGTTACTATTGCATTTCCCACAAGAGCTTGTGGAGGTATGGGACTCTACAAGAACTTGTTGGAAATGGTTATGGTTGCTCATTGTGACTTGGGTTTACTGTTCATTTAAATTATTGCGAATGTTTAAACTTGAGATCTGTTTCAAATGTCACGGTTTTACTTCAAATGTTATATGATATTTTGGAAAATAAGACCGAACTGTTTTACTTGTTTTCTAAACCTTGTATGAGTATGGAAGGAATGTTGCTACAAAGCTTAGTGCTCATCCCCTACAAATAATATCTTTTCAGATTTCGTCTATGAGGAGGAGTTACAAGTAGATGAACCAGTGCATGGGGAAGCTCCCCTAGAGGGGAACGGGAATCCTGAACTGGATGCCTAGAGTTATATTTCTTTTGTACTAGACTAGAGAGTTTATTTTGAAATCATGTAAAGTCTAGTATTTTGTTATTTCACTGCAAGTGTAATTTAATTCTTTTGGGAATATATTTGTCATACTTGGCCTATTCTTTTGGGATGGCATTGTGGATATGACATATGATGAATGAAAGTTTATTTTATGATGGATAAATAGACCCGGTGTGGTCAATAGTTATGCATATGTGGACCCGGTGTGGTCAATTGTAATATAATTGTACAGGTTGTGTTTTGGGTAAAGCTCCCCGTACAAAGGAGACTCTGCCCAAATTTTGTTAAAATATGAATGGTTGATGAATGAACTTTCGCCGTGATGAATTTACGTAATGCTCTCATGGGGTGAATGGTTTTTAGAATGTAATGTCACCCAAGGGGGTTTTTGGGGCGTTACACTTTAGTTCAAGGATTCAACATGCACTTGATTGCTTGACTATGAAAATGCCACCTTATAGCAATTAACCCCTATATTACTGGAAAGTTAACCAGTAGTTTGACGTATAAGTTAAACCATATCACAACAACAGTTAAGTTAGTCAGAAGGTTTATACACCTTTCAACAACCAATTAACCCTAGTAAACCTGAAAGTGAATCATTCAAAAGGTTTACTATAACTATTTGATTGGTAGGTCCATGATTCAACGAAGACGGAGTTTTAATTTGTGCATTGAATCAAAAGCATTGTCTATGACAAGACTTAACCCGTCTATAACCAATCTCCCGACTATTACATAAATCTCAACTACGTGCATCATTTTATCATGCATGAAATACATAATAACGTATAGATGAAATGGTATATAACAATAAGTTTAACTCGGTACTCATAACCATGAGCATATAGTAATATGATACCAAATAGAAATGAAAATCATCCATCATTTAAGGGAGGTATAAACATTAAATTATAGATAAAATATCGATATTTTCATTACTCAAACAATATTACTTATGTCTTCACCCTTTACTAAAGAGTATAAAAGGACTACTCATTCTCCATTGCTGTAGACAAGCAAGTAGGGTAAGACAATCCCATTACAATACTACATGAGTACAAAATAAAACAGAAAGAATCCTTCCCTGAGAAATAATTGAAACACCCTCACTCTTATTACTGACTAGGGCGAAAAAATGAGAGAGGTTCAACCCTCCAAATAGAAAGGAAGTAAAAGAATGTAGACGAAGAGAATTTTTGGCTAGGGGTGTTTAGGGTAGGGTATTTTTCTCTAGGGCTTTGGCTCTCCAAAAGGTAGAAGATGATCACCTTCAAAATGGCTTCAACATGCCTATTTATAGGCTCCAATGAAGGGTTAAGGCGACAGACACCCAAGGCAACCAATAGAAAAGAAGTGTCGCACCAATGGACTGATGGGAAAAGGACTTCACTTAAGTTGGTTAAGGCCACTGTCCATAAGCCACCACCACCATCTAGACATGCTCATCAATTGATTTTTGCATGGAAACCTCCTTTGTTGACTTGTTGACCTTGGCCACCATTGGAATGGTCCTCCTAGCGTCCGGATGGTGCAATGTTGCTGGATTTCTTCTTTGTTTTTCCTTCTTTGTTCTTCTTTGCATTTTGGCCCTTCAATTCTCAAAAATTGCATACAAAAACCTACAAACATATTATTCAAACATTAGTCATAATACTATTTAAATCAAACACTTTAAATCAACTAACTCACACAATTAACCCTAAACCCTAATTCATTTACACACTTTCTAGGGTTAATCAGGCACCCCAAGGGGTCTTTATTAAACCACCACCTTGCCAAACCAACTCTCGCATTGTTGCATGGGGGGGGGGGGTAAGGAATTAAGAAAATTTTGATCACGTTAAAGAAATCAAAATGACTACCAACTAAAGAGGTAGTATGTTATGGTTATTGAAAAATAACATCCTATAACTAATGTTGATTTTAAGATCATCATGTGTATTTGAATTGTTGTTACAAGGTACTTGTTTTATTTTCGATGACTCTATAACATGATCCCCTTAGAATGAAGCCAACTGTTTTGACAACAGAGGGAAAAACCCCCGGTATGCATACACCCATGATTCTCCTATCACCTTGAGTGCAATTGTTTATGGTACACATGATCATTTCTTTATATTTGCAGGCCTGGGCGGTAAGAATGTTAAGGATGGAGAAGGCGATGGTTAACATAATTGGCATGGTCTTTTCAATGGTTAGTATTCTGCAAATGTTTATAGGTGGCTATGCACCCAAAGAATTTAATTATGAATTCAAACATAATGCTATTGATGTTGGTGACTTTGATAAGGAACAAAAAAATATTGACCTGAATAATAATGTAAATGACGTTTGCCTTAATGAAGTGAATGTGGATTATCGACTTTGGACCCCCATTGTTGCTGTCCGCTCACCACCACCAAAACTTGTCAACAAGGCACAATGACGACGGGTTCCAAAGACAATAATGTTGGTGAGATGCAAGAGACATCATACTCATGCACCTAAACTTTGTTCCCACCAATGCAGCTAAGAAGAGATTTTAAAAAGAGGCCAAACAAATATGTCAAGTCACCATATAAACAACCGAACGTATAACAACAAAAATTTCATGGCAGTAATTATTTTTTATGTTTTATGACTTCATTTTTTTTAATTCCAATACAAAATCTTGGGGGGAGAAGGAGGATGAAAAAGAGGGCAAGGGGGAGGTGAATAATTCACAGGAAAACACTCAGTTAAGGGACGAGCCAATGCGTTCACATTTACTATCTAAGGTTAGCACATCTTATTAAACACCAATGCATATACATGTATAAGTTTTATTTGTCATTGCAAAGGGTTGTGATGACAAGAATGATGATGAAAAGAAAGAAGTGATTGATGTGAACAAGACTCCATTGAATTTAGAGAACACACTAAACTTATCTTGTCATAGTGCATCAATTGTTGAAATTCATAAAATGTGTTCTTTTCTTGTTGCATATATGACAAATTTGAATGCTAGTTAACACCAATATTATTTAACCATATTTTAGATTCTAGTTTGTGTATCCCACCAGTGTTATGGAGAATGCACATATAGACAAAAATTATCTTGAAGATAAGCAATTGATTTTGAATTACATTTTTTACAAGAATCTTGGCATGTGGTATAGACGATTTTAATTGTGTGTTATGTAGACGTAAACCATAGAATCACTACTCACTAACGTTAATGTTTTTTTTGAACACATGGAGGTTGTAATTAGATTTGAACACGACCATACTGAATGGCATGCCCTCATAACATTGCTACCTAAGCAATGGTTTCTAGATTTGGTTAGTTAATATAGGAGTTCTTTGCCTATCTGTTGGTACTTAAAAAAAATCATTTGATATTTTACATGCAATGTGATAGGTTATGAACTTGACGCACAATCTTTTATCTAATGAAGATAAGTCTAATCCAACAATTGGGCTAGAAAGGTGGTACCTGTATACGTGGTTCTCAATAATGAACGTTTGATTTCATTTTTTGTGTTAGTTTTTACCAGAATGTACATAAAATATGTCATTTTATATTGAGTTGACTGCAACAACATGCACTAGCGTGAGTTGTGGCCAACCCTAAAGAGAAAAAAAAATGTTGTTTGAATCAATGTGCTTTAAAAAGGAAGTACATTAAAGACTTCACATATTGTGACAAGGTAATTTACTTTCAACAACATCATCAATATGAGTTACTCAAGGGAATACCACAATTTTCATCTAAAAGTGGAATAAATTTATACAAAATAATTGTAAGTTTTTTTAAATTAACAAGTGATAAACAACAAATAAATGCGTACAACTATGGAGCCACCTTCATCTACTTCAATTGGATCACCCAACTCAACCTGCCAGGTTAATATCATAAACAATGAACTCAGCGCAAAAACTTCACGTGTATGTAAACTAAAAGATGTGTATGACAATGGCAAGACTACTCACATTCATAGTATGAATTATTAAAGGACTTTTACTATCCTTCCCCTCTTTTGAGCTCCCTCCATTATTCTCCTCACACTCTTTTTTTTTCCCTCTTCCTCTTTCTATCCCATTGTCATATATGTTGTTGTTTGTTATTCCCTGTCAGTTCCTGTTTTCTCACCTAATGTGGACATATCCATCCCAATCTCATCCAACAGTTTCTCCCTTACAAAAAGCGATGTTGTAAATTTCTCCAAAAAACATCAAACTTTTTTTCCATTTGTTCCACAACAGATTGTCGTCTCTAAGTCTCTTCCATATCCATCTCCGCAAGAGCCACTCTATCTACTAGATCTCCATAGTTCCGGATCTTAAGAGTGATAAGCTTCTCCTTGATAACCAACCTTAGACCCTGCTCAAACCTTTTTGCTCTCTTCGATGCAGTACATACAAATTTAGGGGCATACCATGATAGCTCATCAAACCTAGCCTCATATTGAGACACTATCAAGTTGTTCTATCTTAAGGCCAAGAAATCTGCACTTTTTCGGTCCTTCACTGACTCAGGGAAGTACTTATCTTGAAATACTTGATCAAATGCCTCCCAAGTCATGGCTTCAACATCCCTTATCTGCTTTCACTAACTCCCACCAATGGTCAGTTTCTCCTTCAAGCAGGTATGTAGCTAAGCCAACCCGAAGATCTACAACAATCCCCATATTGTCACACATCTTGTTGACCCTTTGAGTGCATCTGTCCGTATCCATTGAATTGGAGCTCCCTTGGAAAGTAGGCCGACATTGTCCAAGAAATTCCCTCAACACCATCATCTTAAGGTTCTCATTGCCATCCGTATGTGTCACAACCAACAGTTGCACAACTCCATTTTGGTTGTGGTGTTGTACCAGAGTGGTTAGCTCCCAAAGACATTCGTGATTAGCCGTGCGTCCATGTCTTCTTCTACGGCTCATTCTGCACATCAAGATACAGTTTAGTTTCCTAGTAAAGTCATCAATACCTAGTCACACTTAATTCATCAAAATATAATCCCCAAAATATTTAGACTTACAATTTCTTCCAACTTATACTTATATCTCTGGTGCATAATCCAAAATCTACAACTCACATGTAAGACCTAATTCCTAAACTCTGATACCACTTTGTAACACCCCAAAATCTATCTTGGAAAGCGTTAACTACTTATGCAACAACCAACCATGAAAGTATCTAAAATAATTCATAAGTGATAAATATCAAGTCATCCATCAAATAAATAGTAAACCAAATCTCGAATCCAACATATATAAATTGTCAGAGTTACAATCAAAATTCAAATAAAACATTTCAACAATCTATTAAAGAAATAGTCCAAAAACATTATTCCAATCAATCACAACTGGCACAATTTAAACTGGGAGAATTACTCTAGACATTAACTCCCAGATCCACTTCAGTATCCAAATCCAATTGCTCACCTAAAAGATTATCCTCCTCCATACCAAAATATGAATTATGGTATATAACGTAGTATGAGCAATTAGCCTAGTAGAGAAACCCTCTCAAACTCTCTTAAAATGGGCAAGTCACAACTATAAAATAACATGTATAAAAATTAGACATAAAACAGTTGTAATTAACGATCTCAAATTTTTGGGAATAAAAATACTAACATTTGAAACCGTAATGAACAACCCACTAGGATAACAATTTCACAAACAATATCTCATGTATATAGGCTGATTAAACAAGAATTTTCAATATATTTAGCTCACAAAACTCCACATTCTTAATATACACTCCACAGGGTAAGACACTTCAAGAAGGGTATATACTGACGCATCAACAATAATGAATCCTTCCTAACATTATGGTATATCAACCCTCGGCATCGATCCACTGTGAATGAATAGTAGTTTGGTCATCACAAGATACAACCTCACTACAAGTGATAGAGAATTTTCGAACCTCTCAAGGTAAGAAACACAACTAAACACTTTGTGATATAGGTCCGCATGTAACTCTAATTCATCAATCTCGTTAGAAGAGATATATTTTCAAACACAATTCCATGCCTTTTAACCGTACAAATTCCCACAATTTTTAACACACAAGAGTAATTAAAGAAAAACATGCAAGAAATCGTAACATAAAACATTCAATTTTGGCATTAATCAAAACCTAGGGTTTTTCTCCGGAACATGCAAATTTTGATATAAAACACGTAATTCCTCCAATAAATGAATAAAATTATCACAAAAAATGTAAAAACATTATAATTCTATGATATTTACTTTTATTAGAATCACAACATACATATAAATTATCCTAAGCCTCAATGGATGAGTTTGAGAAAAAAATCTCTACCTTAATATCCATAAAAAGTGTAATTCTATGTGTTTGATACAATTTTCATGTATTAATCCTTCCCCTTTAATTCTGTTCTTCCTCTTTTACTTGCTCTTAAGGGTTCCTAGGCTTGTGGGAAGTAAAAAACAGGTAAAAGTACATCAAATCACGACCCTGGAGTATTTATTGAGTGAAAAACAAATCAAACCCTAGGGGGTTGTTTGGTATGTGGGGTTAGGGGGGAGGGGTTTTGGAACATGGGTTGGGGACTAAACCCCCTTAAACTCATGTTTGGTAACTATGAATTTGACCTAGGTTTGAAATCCGACCCGGTCATGAAACATTTGTTCATGGTTTTCATGAAACCTATGGGAGGGTTTCATATGTGGGTTTGAAAATTTCACATTCAAATGACAATTATACCCCCTATATATCCATACCCATGTTTGGATTAAATTAGTTAAGGGACACAATAATCATTTAAATACAAATATATTATCATAATAGTCATATATCTCTGCGCATACCAAATATAGATATGCACAACATTGAATATTGAATCCCTTCTTTGAATCTCATCAGTAGTTAAACTCGAGTTTAGACAAGTCAATCCAAACCCCTCCCAAAAAACATACAAAACAAACCCTAGAAGTTCAGCTAGATTTACCCATTAGAAAGACAATGTCCTTTGTTGATAATGACTCTTAGTTGAACAAAATACAAAACACGAGAGATAATATTGCCATATTAAAAAAAGAAAAAAATTAACTTGAATCTCTCGCTTTAAAAGTTTAGCTGAGTTAGACTTTACACCTTAAAAAGTACAAGCCCGGACTTATTTATAAATTAGGTACCAACTTTACAATTTTCAACAATTTTCTCAAAATTATTCACCGTCACTTACAATAAGAACCTATCAGGCAAGAAATATAAAGTACAAATAATGATCACATTAATGTGATATAATTGAAAGTCGTCCTTAATGCACCAGACTCCTGCCCATAGCAGAATCCAAAACAAGTGCGCTTGAGAGCTTTATCTTCGAAAGTGAATATTTACAACAGCTGGCTGCATAAATAAAGTCTGCTGGACGGAGAGTGCGAGGGGTAAAAATGGATGGAAGTGAAACGAAGAGATTTTCTTAGTCCGAGTATCTGTGCTGCCACCTTCTGGTCCTAATAAAATTGCCAGGCCATCGTGAACAGCAAGTTAGTTCAAAACTCATAGAGGTCAGTTGAGAGGCAAAAAAGCATCCATATATATATATATATATATATATATTGGGTAAATAAACGAAATTTTTATTGATTTGCAATGAGGTTCTTACATAAAAAAGGGGAACACTAGAAAACCCCTTCAAAAAAAAAACATACAGCCTAAACTGAATGCTCTATATACACATCAAAGTCATCCTTGTATATGTTCCCAAAATAACAAGTTGAAGCTAATAAAGAATGTCAAATGGAAATAAAAACCAAACTATGACTATAAATGATTCAACAGATCTGAAACTCGTCATTCCTACCCTCTTATTGCAAGCTAGAGATATCTAGGCCTCTTACAACACCCAACTAATCCTCCAGGAAACGTGCGGTCCTTTCATTCTAGATTCACCGGATAAATACCGGGTAAAACCCTAGGAGGAGGATTCCAACTTCCGCTTGCCTACTCACTTTGCCATACTATACCATGATAGAAAACTAAAACTACTGGAAGTATCATCCAGTAGCATTCATTTAAAAAACTGCTAGTGTCCAGCTATGTACCTGGTTTAATCTTGAATTTGAGGATATTCAGTTGCCTTGAAATGAACCTGATGGGATGGTCGGTGGACTGTCTGTGTCGGTCAGTTGCAGAAATCAGCTGTAATAGCAGGTGGGTTATTAATGCCAAAACCCAAGAGAAGGGTTTCAAATGCCATGAAGCCACAAACAACAGATTAGACCCATAAACAGCATTTAGCGCAGTATAGAGGGAGAGAGATGTAAAAAGAAGCCAACTAGTCAACTGAAAAAGTAAATGCAAAACAATAAAAAGTGACTGAAGTTCAATGGACAAAAATGGAATATAGTAGCAGTTGCAATAAAGGAAAAAATCGTAAATGACAAAAAGCAATACAATGAACACATGGTACAAATAGCAAGAATGATAACACCCACTCAAGTGATACGACTCTCTAGTAGAGATTTAACGAGGTATAGACTTTCACAACAGGCTTCCTTCACTACAACAAACAAAAAGGAAAGAGAATCCCTATGTTATATACAGACAGATAGACAGGCAGACATAAAAACACGCACATGTATATACAAGCATCTACGTGCGAGTTATGCAGTCAAAGAAAAAAGGGAAATGCTATTTGGACTTAAAATGTTAACTTAAAATATGTACTTGATAATCACGAATATGTAGTTGGTCCCAGTGAATGCTAAGACCCCGGTAAAATCAATGGATGTGATTGTCAAGTACACTTTTTAAGTCACGTAGCATTGCTTAAGAAAAAATGGCAATGAAGCACTCTTCTAGACTTCAGAGCATAAAGAATCCGAATGACAGAATTGCACACACACAAAAGAAACTTTCTGGTGATTCAACTGCTACCAAAATAGTGACATCAATGTAATTTTTAGGAATCCTTAAGTAGCCCAATCTGGGGAGCATGTAACCATACCTCTATTCTAAACTCATACACATATATTACCAAAGGAAGAAGATGGTAACAGAAGGGCACCATTAACGTGCCAGTACAACAAACTACAAGCTCCTAAACGTTCCTAGTAAGAGAATTAGAACATTATTTGTGATATACATTAATAATGCAAAACAAAAACCAAATTTCAGAATCATACCTTTTCATCAAATCGAAAAAGAGATTGATCAAAATAGGGGGAAGGACTCTGCGACTGGCAACTAAAAGGCAAAGAGGCTAGCATCTTCTTCACAAACTGCATAATGCAGAAGACCACTATAAAAGGTGTCATGCTATAAAGCTATTCTATTGCATGCCTGAAAAGCCAAAGCCACACAGTCCTATCAACATACTTTCAACAGAAGATATTCTTCAAGACCATACAGTGGGGAAAAGGTAGAAGACTTAAAGAAAACAAATTCGACGATGAGATATTACCTGGGAAAAGCTGTTGGCTTTGTTTTTATTGCACCTTAGTTGCTCAAGAGCATGAATATTATTTGAGTGAGATGATATAAAGTTCATATGCAATGAATTTTTTGATATTGCATGAAAGTGGTCGCAGAACTGTTCAAACAAGAAGTAAAGCTCATCTGGCGAATTCTACAGGACATCAGGAAGGAATGTCAAGTGCCTGTCACAGAGAACATTCAAGTTCCAATAGCAAACATAAAGAAATAGGATTGAGTGCCAAAAGATACCTGATAAAAAGCAATAATCTCAGTTGTCTCCATGTTATATACAGCAAAGAATGCAGGATGGTTATCAGCATTTCGTGATACCTGCAGCTTCAAAAACAAGTTTCTAAAACAAAGCACAAAGCTTCCTCCGGCCTGATAATTTAAAGAGCAAGACTCCAAAATTTAAGAGGTTATCAAACACCAGACAATTATAAAGCTGGCATTTCATTTGGTTTGGGACTTACCCTCGAAAGCCTCAGAACAACTACACATTACAACTAGACCAATGAGGGATCAAGCTAAGCCCAATACACTTCAAGAGCAAGTCTATTAGTTTTGAAAGGTTAATAGATCCACCTCCTTTATTGGTAAACAAGATGCAATTGAAGGGTGTGGCAGGTCCAAATAAGCCTCTTATTTTGCTTTCTAAGATTTGATGCAGCCCATATAATGGTTTTTTTGTGATCTATGACTACCACCAAAGGAGCTCAGTACAATCTCATTAACAAAGAGAAATTTATCAACTTTATCCACTGACAAATCTATGGTTTATGAGTCTTGGATGCAACTTTCACATCCTTTTTTTTTCCAGATTTCCTGGACAGATAACCTTTCAAGACTCATCTCTGAGACCATTTTTAGGAATTTAAATCAGATTTCTTCAACAAAACAATCTCATGATGATAATTGAAACAAAAATAGAGTAGGAAACTTTAAGCAAAAATCGGTTCTTGTGACTGGTAATAAGATAGAATGGCTTCAATCTAAAGATAAACATAGCCAATAATGAGATTAAAAAGAACTCCCAGTATTACTATTATCACAATGGCTGATGGCGCCGTATCAGATAGGTTTAAGTTTAAATGAGTAAGAGGCATTTTCAGAATATGCGGATCGTGGGTAAATCTTCTCTGATATAACTAGAGAAGCTCAAGGACACTGACACACATGTTGCCAACACATGGATATACTCAACTGAACTGAACAACATTTTATGGGGCATATATAGACACTAAATCACAGAAATTTAAGCCACGGTTACACCATAGTATTCCAATTTTTACCAAATTTCAGCATTAACTCCAATCATTATAGATTTATATTCACCATAGCGGTTGGCAGGGAGCAGGGAGCAGGGAGGCCTGGAGTAGATTTGTATCCCAGATATTTCTTGGAGCTAGTTCTGCTCATCAAAAAAATTAAAAAGGAAGAAAAGAAGGCTCCAAAGTTTAATTTTATCTAATTATCTTAACTGAAAAATAAATTAAAATGACAACAAACTAAACAGCCAAAAAAAATCAGATGATGAATAAATAAATAGAAGGGGAAAAACTAAAATGACAGAACGGCAGGAATAAGAACTCACCCCTCCATCAACACTACCAAACTTGATTAGTAGGTGACGGCGGTCCAAGAACTGTACCTGTCCAAAATATATTGAATAATTTGTTACACCATACTCAATGAGGAAAACAGATTTTATCAATATAGTAAATCTAGGAGAAAATAAGCTGTGCAACTCATATATTCACATTATGATGCAGCAGGCACAAAGTCAATAGGGCAGACAACATTGAAAGTTCGAACCCTACCTTCCAGATAATTAAATCAACATAATCTTGGAAATGGAAGAAAAACTTCTTCTTCAGGCACTGGATTCTCTGATCCAACAAGAAAACAGAGCAATTAAAAGGAATTTCTTGAAACCAAATCACCCTTGAATACTAAGAAAGATCAAAATTCACAAAATTTGATCAAAGCATAGCTACTGAGTGTTGAAAAGCATAGTAATCCACAACTTGTGATTAGGACAAAAAAGGAAATGAAAGCCACTGCCAAACAATATAGAAAATTACGGCTCATCTATTTCTTGCTGTTAAACACTAATCAACTCCGAAGATAAAGTGAGGCTTAGGATTATTTTGAATTGCTACCTTGCCTTGATTGAATGAGAATAGATAAGGCACGAGTGGTTTCGGTGCAGTGATGGCTATACTTCTAGGAACAAACTCTAGGTGTAGGTGAATATAGAGCTTGTTGATACAAGATAGGACAAGCTCTAAAACATGCTAACAGCTCATCTTAACCACAACAGATGAACAAGATAAACATAATCTCAATCAGCTAGCGTCCGTTGAACACCTTTTCTGTGCTATGCTATAGTGAAAGCCAAGTGACATGTAATGTAACTCAAACCTGCTTTAAAGTTTAAAGTATCATCACTTGCATTCCACTTCATAATAAAAATGAGGTGCTGAGAGAAGAGGAGGAAGATGGGGGAGCACACTTAGAGGGGATCATGGATAACCAAAGAAAATAACAGGAAAGAATTAGCCATCAATGATAATCAATGATCAATAATTTTTTTTGCATGGAATATTCTAGCTCTAGTCACGTATTAAATCCTAATAATATCTTAATGACACAGGCAGACTGCAGCTTCAACTTCTTGATCGTGGAAGTTTCTAAGAAAGCAAGGAGAACATTTTTAGGAGTGAAGGGATGGCATATGGCAAGATGCTTTGATTTACAAGTTAGTAGGCTGCTCAAGGCAATTTAGGCAAGATTGCAACATATGGCCTCGGGAGGGAACCATGTCTTCTTTTTACAACATCATGTCATTTGCTATGAGCCCCTGCAAGTCTGTCGAAAATATTGATAATGGCCAAAGGTCTCGAATTCTATTCGTTAATAGACATGGCTTATACTTAGCTACTGGCGGTTAGTGGTCAGAGCCGGACTGTGGGATGAAGCAAGCCATTTAATGGAAACTTGAGAGCAATACATGAGCATCCAAAGGAGTGTTTGCAAGCCTAGATAACTACTAGTAATCCCTTCCATTTACACTTCAATCAAAGACCATAGAGATGTCGACACCACATAATCCAAGGCACAACACTTGGATGTAGATTGCCATCCTAGATGTAATACATGCTAAATCTGCAGCATTTTTTGGATATTGAGCAATTAAGCAATCGATGTGTTACTTAACAAACAAGGAAATAAGACTATAAGAACAATCGAAGTATCTACCACCTAAAATATTTTTGTGTTGCCATGCTCCTGAGATTGTGTAGGAGCATGGACTCCTCAGGAACTTCTCCTACAAGTTGAGTATCATACCTCAACTTAAGAAAATAATGTTAATAAGAAAAAAAATTGTTAAAGTTGTCCAGAGGTATTGGAGAAAAGGTCTCTATCTATATTTCCTGTCAAAAAGGAGTTGGATAACCCAGAAAAGGGGTTAGAAACTCACACATGAAGGGCAATAAGAGCAGGAGACATCAATCTCATCGTCCAAATCTTATAGAGGCTTCTATTGCCAAAAATTAAAATGACACACATAACATAACTCCCATTGTCGAACCGAACTGTTTGCATGACTATTTCTTCATTATTTTAACTTTACATAGAACTATTAAGTTATTCTTCATCCCTTTTGACATGTCAATGCTGACACTGACAAATTGATCTTGGCAAGATCCTTAATTTCTGGTACAAGTACCTTTCACGTAAGCATTCAGTCTCTTTTCCACACAGGAAATCAATCCAATCATACGGTTGATGCGAGTTAAAAACTAGCTGACTAGTCGGAAAATGGGGGGTGTTTCCATTTGGTGAAATTTTTTCCCTTATTCAATTAACTTTGGAAAATACTTTCACCAGAGGTATAAGCAGGCCTCAGAAATAGGCATTTAGTCGTATCTATGCCCGAGTCTGTTTATTAAAGCACTGAAAATTGTATCCAATGCTTCATCTCCACATGATTTTAAATCCTACAGTTTTGAAAATCTAAATCATTGAAACCATATAATATACCCATAATTTAGCTCTAATTTAACAAACTAAACAACGGTACTCCGTACAATTGCAGATCAATTGTATATATACAAATCTATAAATAACCTGTTTTCCATGAACTTGAAGCTAAGTGGTAGGACTGACTGCTGTGGAAAAATGTGATTTGATTACAAGCAACACTATATCATATCTAGAAATGGATTGAACTTATCAATTAGAATTTGGATCACAATGCCAATTGACCAAGAAATTTCAAGCCATACAAGTACATTTAATTATTTTGCACTAGCCTAATATTGCATACAAAACAAGCTGAAAAAAAGTTCTCAAGAAACCATACAAATAGGAGGTAAAGAAGCCAGACAGACAACAGATTCTGAAGCTTTACACTGAAATCCATTCACGTTAACATGCAAAGCTAAAATGAGAAAGATGATATCCATGGAGCAACTGAAAATGAAGCAGACATAACTGATAAGTAGAAACTAAGCCTTAAAATTGCCAGCAAATCAGTCTAAAAGAAAGCTAGCTACAGAAACTTGTTTACAGAAGTCGGCAGATCATCCAAAACCTGTGATACAAGTAAGAAACTACAATAAACCTCTAAATATCGCAAACAGCATAGATGACGTGTGAAGATCCAAATTTTAAACCTTAGGTGAAGATACCATGTCTTTTTTCTGGTAGAATATTTTGCCATAGAAGAATGGGTTATGTGAACTACATAAACAATGAGGTCATAATAAATGAAGAAAAAAATAATTTCTGAGACTCTGAAAGTAACATGAACATAATATTCACATGACCAACCGGGGTTTGATCAGTTTCTTCATTCCATATCCTTCGATATATGAATGAAAGCAAGCGCTGTTTTATACCACTCAGGAATGAATTGAATGGAATAGGCGAGTTATGATGCTGACCATTCCCAACATGATCCAGGGGCACCTGATGCAGCTTACTTTGGTCAGGAATCGACAAATACTGCAATCAATAGTCAATTTGTAAGTCCAGCGACTCATACTTATACAGGAGATAAGTGTATATAAAATGTAAACAGATGAGCTGACAAAAGGATACATAGTCATTAGAGCCATTGATTTTGTGCTTTTATGTAGAAGGCTCAATTTTTTTTGATAGTCGATGAAAGTTTAGTAAAATAGAGAAGAAATACAAAAAAGAAGATACCATGAAGGACCAGACATCCTACCAAGGATTAATACATATAAAAGAAAAAAGTACATCAAAAGGAGACAGAAAATGAAAAGGGAGAAAAAAGACATATCACACCATTCCCAAACAAAGGCAGCGCTAGGGGACATAATGATCTCGAATCCGAAATAATGTTAAAAAAGGAAAACCATCAACCTTAGTCACCCATGCTGACAAGGATGCCAAAAAATGCACTCTATCCCATAAGGAATCATCACCATCATTTTCGCCATCAAAAACTCTAACGTTGCACTCTGCTCATACTACCCAGGTGCTGGCAAGAATAGCACATCTCCAGAGAATGGTAGATTTTATATCCCTTCCTAAGCCTCTCAGATCTTGCACAAATATAGATACACAACACTTAGGAATTACCCAACTCATATCTATCATCTTAAAAGGTTTCCACCAGAGTCCCAATGCTGAGAACAGTGTAAGAGCAATTGATCAATACTTTACCCAATACTATAACACATAACACACCATTGAGGTGATAAAGAACCACAAGTCTCCTTTTTCTTAAAACAACTCATTGGTATGAATCGTGCCATGAGCAAAATTCCGCTCCCTAGACAAGTACCATGTAGTTAGGTAGGCACAATCTATCCGTAGTTACCATGTGCAGATTTGGATCTTACTGGGCACCTTTGCCTTCCAAACCATTATAGCAGGATTGAAAACTAAACCGGTGGGAATACTAATAAGAGACTCAAAGAACGATTTATCAGAGACCAATCCAAGACGATCCACAGTTCACATTCTTCTATCAACAGACATCAGATTAGAAGAGAAATTTTTTATCAAAGAAAGTAAAGATATTTTTATTTAAGTAGCTCATTTGCTGAGCATGGGTGTGAACTGGTGCAGGAGAGAGAGTGCGAAAGCAATCGAGTTTGCCAAAAAAAGGGACTAGAGCACCTTGAGAGCATCAATCTAAAAAAGAAAAACAAACATTTTCAAATACCACATTTTAATGTATATGTTACATAATTTTATCTGTGTACATAAATACAATCTCTTAGTTCAAGCTGCATAAAATTTTATTGACAGCCTTCCATATTATAAGGGTCAAGGCAGCAGCGGCTAACTCTATAATATAACATCAGTATGTCAGGTGTAAGTGTTTCCAGCTACATGCATGCTAACAATCACCTAAATTTTAGTGCAAGATACAATCAGATAGCTTGCTGCATCTCTTACAAGCTAAAAGGTCCATTTGAAAAGGTGACGAGCTATCAGTCGGCAAAAGTGAAGAAAAAATCTGCTGATTTGACATGGTGAACCTGCATACTTGAGCAATGAAGAACATGGATTTGTTGCACCTGGTGACCTCTTTATCTCCCAAATGTTACCTCTTGCCCTATGGCAATGTCACCTGTTGATCTTGACAGAAATGAGAGATGCCTGAATAAATTTGTGAACAAAGAGAGAAAGGTGTGAAGATAGAGATAAAGAATGAACATAAGGTTTCCTGGTGGAGTTTGATGACAACCTCATAGTGCAATTCATGCTACTGGGAGAAGCCGACAGGAGAGCTTCCATGTGTGGTGGATGTCAATTGCATGTTCTTGCTTAGGGACTCAAAGAGGGAAGCTGTAAATGTGGAAAATGAGGCCTTTCTAAAGAAAGTCTAGAAGTGATTCTTACTTCGTGCGATGTGAGACAATTAGAAATTATAGAGGACATTTTCTGAGGGTGTCTAATAGAGACACCTTGGATTATAGGAAATGAAATTTCACAGAAAGAGAAGCTTGTTTGATTCGTGCTGATGGCGATGGCAAAACTGATAAATATAATTTTAAATTGGTGCTCTTTCAGACTGATAAGGAAAATCCTACTCAGTGCAACTGTTGATATGGTTGACAATTTGCAAATTTGAAGTGATTTTCAGAAAGCTGGTTTATCGTGAGGTTACGGAAGTGGGCTCCCGAGACAAATTCAATTAGGCTTGTCATTCCATTTATGGAAGGGAGAAGTGTTTTAGAAAATTGGTGATTTTTGTGTAGGAGTTTAAAAATGTTGATGGAAGAACTTTGGAAACTGTAAAATAGCTTGAGGCAAGGCTTAAGGTCGCTGGTCAATTTCAGGCTTCATTCCAATGACGTTGGAAGCTGATTTTCAAGATAGGGTTAAGGTGTTGTCAAGGCTAGGTCATCTCAATGAACAGGAGGCAAAGCAAAAGTTATAGGTGGCACCAATGTTTTGTGCCTTTGCCCAGAGGTTGAAGACAATAGGGAAGGTAGGAATGAGTTGTATGGCAACAATGTGAGGAAGGTAGTGCAGGTTATTATAAGACCTGAGATGCTGGTGTGGGTCAAATATTAAAGATGCTGCCCAACAATGACGTATTGTTGGGCAGGTTCTTATTTCCAGATTTGAGGCACCACTTGGACCTAGGAGCATAGATCGTTTTAAATGGAGGGCTGCAATGGGAAGGCTAATGACCTGATTCCTTTTTAAAATATGACTTGGCTTCTGATAAGAAAAGTTCTTTTGTCAGATGGGTCTTGGGCTTTTTGTATTTATTGAAGAAGGCCACATTCAATGATGCAAACAATTGTTTGCAAGACAGGGAATTCAGTAACCAGGAATTTTGCTGATTTAGAAAGATGCTACGTCACACCAACTGAGATGAAGTGGGTTAGGTCAGGAGAGCGTCAGAATGTAGCGCCTGAGATCACTGATGAGAGCGGAGAGTTAATGAAAGCTAAGTCAAGTTTTCCACAATGAGAATCTAATAAGGTCGATAATGGAATATTTGAAATTAGTGGAGTTCGATCATGACCCGAAGACAATATTGGGTCCGAGGGTGATGAAGGTGATTCTAATGTTCAAAGGAGGAGTCAAGCAAGAATTATAATTTCTTTTCTAAAATGACAAACCATCTGAATAATGATTAGTTGAAAAAGATCTTTTGTCTTCTAAATTGGTTCCAAGAGAATGTGAAGAAGTGTGTCCATTACTTTCAATCAACTAAATCATCTCATCTCCAAACTCATTCTAAGGGTGGGAAAGCCACGCAACCACACACATGCTATGTTGAGCCACACTTGCATAGTTCTACGAAAGCAGTCTCATCAACAGAAACTGAAAAGATTTGTAAACCACAACTTTAAAGGTGATGCAGCAAAATTCTAGCAAGAATCAACACCTTTTAATGAATTTCTAGCAATAAGATAAAAAGAAAGAACATTATAATCAAAGAAGTAACAAGAATATATGAATTTCTAGCACATAAGAGACCCAAGAAAGACAGAAATTCTGATTTTCTGGAACAAAAATAAGAAAAAATTGCTACAAAAACTAGGTATTTATACTAGGGTTTCAATAGCCCTAGCATCCTAGCCCTTGATCACTTCAATAACTCAAATGAAACATAAAATACTAAAGAAAATAAAAAGAGAACTAAAAAATCTGCTAACTATAGCTATGCCTATTAGTGGGTTTGCTTTTTCTTGATAAACCTATGGGATGCTCCCGCATCAACCCCTCCGAAATGGAAGAAACTCAACTCTAGCAAAAAAGTCTCTACAACTTCAGCATGAACCTCTGGATCAATACCTTTTCAATTCCTCCTCGACAACCAATATCCTTTTCACGAGCTAGTTTGCCCAACCACTTCACTAAGGATGCCTATAATGATTGTCTCACCTAGATTTCACTTCTTTGACATTCAATACATCTTCAACAATATCCGGTTGTGCCTTTTGAAGTTGTTTACTTGAGCCTCAGTTGAAAACAAAGTTAATAAACCCAACTCGAAGACATCAACCCACCAAAAGGACCTGGTCATGGGTTAATGGTCCAGCCATTGGTTTACGCGGCTGAACCGGTCATATCATTAAACATAGGAAATAATTGTAAATAATAGTAATAATCATGCTAAAAACATGTAAAAAGGTACAAAAATAATTAAAAAATGGAAATTTATCAATATCTTTGAATGAAACCCAAAGAGAGCTCAATCATAGTATCACAGAATGTCTAATTTAATCGACAATTCAAACTAACAATTACAAGCAGTTTTAAAAAAAAAAAGAGTTAACACCTTAAATTATACCTCTTTTTGGCTCATCAGGAAAGAGCTCTTTGACAGCAGCGACATCCTAGAGTGGCCCAGAGCTAGGTCCTCTTGAATCCCAGGACCAAGTCTCAGCACCCCAAAACCCTCTTGACTTAAGCTTATGGTAAGTGCTCTTAGGAAATCTATCTCGCCTCAAATGCACTAGCATCATGTCACTTCTTCAAAATACTTAGTTCTCTAATACTGATTAGTGCTATTGCATAGGATTTATTACCAAATCACAGTAGTCTTAATAAACAACTACCAACACAGATCTAGCCAAGGAGAACGATCCTAATGTTTGAAAACAAAAACAAAGCTGACTTAAGTAAAATTGTATTGGAAGGACACAAGTTACCGAGAAAAACGAATGGTTTAAAAAGAGAGAATGAAATGGTTTTGAGCTAGACAGTTAGGTAATAGAGACGACACATATCACCTGTGTGGAGAATGGATGGCAGAAGATTGAGATGGTTAAAGTTGAACAAAGCTTAAACATAATAGAGATCATGGAACAGCGTGAAGAGAGAGCTTTTGGGGAAAAAAGATTTGGTTTTCATATGACATATCTGACCCATCCGGGTTCCAAAAACCACCCGGTTCACACGGGTTTAATTAAAATCCACTCGAGTTATAGGTGTTTTATCGAGTTTATTGCTCAAATGATCCAATAATTAAACCGGCCCGGGCTAGGCACCGAGTTGACTTGTCGGGCCGGGCTGAGTTTGATAAATCTGGTCGAAATTGCTTCTCCATTACATCCTTCAAACATATGAGTCAGATACATTGAAGACTGGGCTAATTTGCAAATCTGGCAAGAATTCTAATATATAGGGAGTGGAGGCAATTTTCTTCAATACATTGCATGGCCTAAACTCTCTTGACTTAAGCTTATGGTAAGTGCTCTTAGGAAATCTATCTCGCCTCAAATGTACTAGCATCATGTCACTTCTTCAAAATACTTAGTTCTCTAATACTGATTAGTGCTATTGCATAGGATTTATTACCAGCTATAATTTTGCCTCCATTTCCTCTTGAACTCTTCTAATATGATTTGCAAAAGCTTCTCCATTTTCACTCACTCTAGTCTCTTGGGGTAACGGTACAACGTCAAGAACATGTTGAGATTTTAGCCCATAAGCAGCCTCAATGGGAGTTTTCTGCGTAGTCCTACACTGAATTGTTGTAACCAAATTCAGCTTGTGGTATATCAGAATCACATGCCTTCACATAATTCCAAACAAGACATCTCAACAAGTTGCCCAAGATTCGGTTGACTACCTCTGTTTGTCCATCCTTGTGGATGACAAGTGCTAAAATACTTACAATCTCAAGTATTCTCTATAGTGTCCTCCAAAAGTGCCCCTTAAACTTGGCATCCATATCAGATAAAATTGAAGTTAGAATTCCATGTAGTCTCACAACTTCTCCAAAAAATAAATCAGCAACGTAGGGCATCATTAGTTCTTGAACAAGGAATAAAATAAGCCTTTTTGTGTACCCATCCTTGTCAACAATATTGTTCATCTGCTCAATGCATCTACAACTTTAATAGGCTTACCAACCTTGTATTTAGGAGAAAAAGTGAACCCTATAGATAAGAACGCCACTTGGCATGCTTTGAATTTAGCTTCTTCTGCCAATTCAAGTACTTCAAGGTTTGATGATCAGAATAAACGAACAAACTCTCTATACGCTAGGTAATGCTCCCAATGTTGAAGGGCTCGAACAAGTGCATAAAATTCCAAATCATAAGTGGAATAACGACTATGACAAATATATGATACCTAGGGGTTAAGGCTTGTTTCTAGATTCATTCCGCTCAGTAAGGGTCGACTATGACAGAACTATGATATCTATGGGTCCTTGTTGCAATTCAAAGTGGATTTGTGAGTTTTTTGGCCTTGTTTCTCTTTGTCGGCAACTGTTTTTGCTCCGACAACCATTTGTTTTGCTTTGATAACCATTGTTGAAGCCCCTTGGGACGGTTAAGGTATATTTTTGTTTACGAACAATTTTTTGGCTATATTTCCTCACGATTGCTTGCCTTTTGTGTTAAACCCATTGTGTGGACATGTCAGAAGGGAGCGAGACCTCTCTACTACTACTGTAGGAAGTACGGGAGGACATGGGTTGATCCGTTTAGGTGCTCTCGCAAATGACCCCTCTGCAAATTAGTCTAGAAAAAATGGAAGGACACAATTACTTAGTGTGGTCGCGAGCTTGTTTGTTATCAGTTCAGGCCATTTCTTTAGATGGATATTTGACTGGAGAGACAGAAACCCAATAAAACAGGTTCTCCACTAAAGTAGTGGACATCTGAAAATGCTTTGGTGATGTCATGGTTGCTTAATTCAATACAACCCTCTACTGATTGTGGTTTTTTGTTGCTCGACACAGCTTAAGAGATCTGGACAGCTATGGCACATAAATATTCTCAAAGGGATAATGATGCGAAGGCATATGATCTTTGGAAGAGAGTTCGAGAAATGGTTAGACCCTTGCATTATATTATGCAAGGTTGAGAATTTTGTGTCAGGAGCTTAATTATTATCAAAGTTTCTAGGCAGATTGTGTTAATGATACTGTAAAATTTCAACAAATGGTAGAAAAGGAACGCGTGTATGACTTTCTTGCTGTCCTTAAAATTGAGTATGATCAGATTCGGATCAATTCTGGGTCATAATCCATTCCCTACCTTACAAGAGGCCTATGCTTAATGTTCAGCAAGAAGAGAGTAGGAGGATTGCTATGGTTCATACACCTATTCTGGAGCAGTTTGTGTTAGCTGCCCTTCCTTAAAGAGATTAAACTTCATCCCAATCCAAGTCTATTGAGTCGAATAGCTCTATTGTTAGGGATATTTTAAAACGTGATTATTGTAGGAAGACAAGGCATCCAAAGGAATTTTGTTAGAAATTGACTGGACATCCTATACATGGGCAAGGTGGTGACCAGAATGGAGGGTGAGGTGGTAGTGTAAGCTCTCATGCACGCATGACTGAATCTTCAGCTACTCTGTCTCAATCTAGTGGCACCATTCCTTCCATTTTTTCCCAAGATGTAATGCAGACTTTCAGGCGCATAATGGCTCGACTTGATGTTTCCTCGACCATGGCTCTTAATCAAGCCTCTTCTTCCAACTTCGCTAATACAAATATATCTACTAGTGTGTTTCCAATCTCATTCTCATATGCTCCTTGGATAATAAACTTTGGAACTACGAAGCACATGACAGGCTCTTCTAGTCTTTTCTCCTCATATTCTACATGTTCAGGTAGAGATAAAGTCAAAGTGACAAATGGATCCTTATCCTTGATTTCTAGGAAAGGTTCCATTAATTGCTCACCCACCTTATCACTCTCCTTTATTCTTCATGTTCCTAATTTTTCCAATAACTTATTATCTGATAGTAGTATTACAAATTCCTTACATTGTTCAGTGACTTTCTTTCCTACTCACCATATCTTTTAGGAACTGGAATTGGAAAAAACAATTGATAGTGGTAGAGCACATAATGGTCTGTATCTCCTGAATGCTGAAGCTTATCCTCAGTCCCCTTGTCAAGTTCTCCAGGAAGATGGTATTTCAACCCCACAAATCTTACATCAGTGCCACAGACGTTTAAGAAATTCCTCATTTGATGTTTTAGAGTATGTTTCCAACTTTAATGAAGTAGTGTAATAGACAATTTTTTATTTGTGATGCTTGTGAATTTGTCAAACACGAACGTTCTTCTTATCCTAGTTGTGACACCCCAATATTCGGGGGTTCTATCTCAACTCATTGATCATCCATCAACCCACGAAATACTCGTAAATACCGTTTAACCTGGCACTACGTAGTTACACCTCATTGATCGAGATCATAACAAAACGAAAACTCAGACAAAGTCTCCTTTGCACGGAAACACTACCAAGAAATAACCTATACATACATTAATCATACGACCATTCCAAAGTCCAAATCTCAAGTCTAGGACTTAAAATTTAACCATTTATATCATCCAAGAAAAAAGTCAATGATATGATGGCGCAGTAATGTTACAGTTAATCCGTTATCTCAACTCGTTGATCACTCATCAACCCGCAGAATATTCGTGAATTTTGGGGCGTCACACTAGTACTAATAATAAAAGCAATGCTCCTTTTATAATCATTCATTCTGATGTATAGGGACATTCGTGTTTTGCCACTTTCTCTCTGGTTATCGTTGGTTTGTCATTTCTATGGATTGTTATTCTTATCTAACTTGGGTTTATTTAATACGTACTAAAGGTGAAGTTTTCTCTTTCTTCCGCTCTTTTCATAAAATGGTTGGTACCCAATTTGATACCAAAATCAAAGTTCTTCATAGTGATAATAACACTGAGTACATTGATGGAGAATTTCGCTCTTACCTCAATGATAGTGGTATCTTTTATCAAACTACTTGTGTACATACCCCATAACAAAATGGTGTTACTATGCGAAAAAACCATCATCTTCTAAAGGTTTCTCGTTCCTTAATATTTACTATGAACGTTCATCCACATTTTTGGGGAGACGCACTTCTTACTGCTACTTGTCTTATTACTCGTCCACCTTCTTGTGTTTTGTAGTTCATGTCTCCTCTCGAATGTCTTTCTCGGATTTTACAGATTTCTTTTGTTTCTTCTCTTCCTTCTAAAATTATTTGGCGTGTTTACTTTGTACATGACTCAAGAGCATCCAAGGAAACACCTTATCCTAAGGCTCTACGATGTGTCTTTGTTGGTTATTCTCCCATTCAAAAAGGTGTATTCAAAAAAGGTGTAAGTGTTACCATCCACCGAAACTGAAGATGTAGATGAGCATGGATGTTACCTTTCGTGAGTTTGAGTCTTTTTTCTCTCCTCCTCGATCATCTCTTCAAGAGAACACCACTATTGAAGAAGAGATAGTATGTTAGGAAACCTCTTCTTCAATTATATGTCCAATGGGATAGTAATCGGGGGAGCAATAGATTGTTAGTACTGATGATCCACCAGGTACTCTGAAAACCTATTCTCGACATCAAAAGGTATAAACCACCCATGTACCGTCGAGTCAGTTGAATTCCTTCACTCTAGTTCTAGCACCTTCTAATGATTTACCAGATAATGAACTTTCAGTTGTCACTCAGGATATTGATAATCCGACTACTGATGATTTGAGCTTACCATTGTAGTTAGAAAATGTGTTTGAGCATTTACTCAACACCCTATCTCTAACTTTATTTCTTATGATTCATTGTCTCCATCCTATCGTAATTATATTCTTGTTTGTCTTTATATCTATTCCTCAGGGTTAGAAGGAAGCTCTCATTTATTCAAAATGGAAAGAAGCATTGGTTGAGGAAATGAGAGCTTTGAAAAAAATTTGACACATGGGATTTAGTTCCACTTCTAGTTGGAGCAAGAACAATTGGGTGTTTACTGTCAAACACCAAGTTGATTGGACAGTTAAGAGATACAAGGCCAAATTGATTGCTAAGGGATTCACTTAGACGTATGATATTGATTATCAGGAGACTTTTGCCCCTATGATAAAGATGAACTCCATACATGCCATTCTCTCTTGTGCAACTAATTTGGAATGTGAAGCTAATTTGGGGTAGAGTCTACAACACTTGGATGTGAAGAATGCCTTTATCTATGGAGAATTGAAAGAAGAGGTATATATGAAGATTCCACTAGATTTTTCATCTCAAGTAATTGAAGGAAAGGTGTGTACATAAAAGACATCATGTTATGGGTTGAAGCAATCACCCAACACCTGGTTTGATAGGTTTCTCACAGCCATGTTGAAATTTGGATATAATCAAAATCATGTTGATCACACTATGTTCATCAAAAAAGTAAATGACAAAATAGTTGTTCTCCTTGTTTATGTAGATGGCATTGTGATAACTGTGAATGATGTGCATTAAATCACCAAACTAAAAGCTCAACTAGCTAAGGAGTTTGAAATCGAAGACTTGGATCATTGAGATACTTTCTTGGGATTGAGGTTTGCCAGATCAAACAAAGGCATTTTTATCTCACAAAGAAAATATGTTCTTGACCTACTTGAAAAAACTAGTATGTTGGAATATAGACCTACAGGTTCTCCTATTGAAATCAACCATCGTCTAGTGAGTGGTGTTGGTGATCCTGTGGATAACGAGAGATTAGTGAGGAGATTGATATATATCTCATACTCGGCAAAATATTCCTTATGCAGTGGGGGTTGTAAGTCAATTCATGCATAATCCTCGAGTTATTCATCTCAAAGTTGTTTATCGTATTTTAATGTATCTCAAATAAGCCCTAGGGATAGAGATCTCATTCTCTAATAATGGTCACCTAAAACTAGAAGCATTTATTGGTGCAGATAGGCAGGTTTTGTAGATCACAAAAGATCCAATTCAAGCTATTGCACCTTGATGAGAGGAAATATTGTCACATGGCGAAGTAAAAAGCAAGCAGTGTTAGCCAAATCTAGTGTAGAGGCTAAATACTAAGCAACGACCCATGAAATTTATGAATTTATGTGGCTCTAAATTCTACTAAGTGAGCTTGGTAATGATAGGTATGAAATTGTACTGTTATAATAAGGCAGCTATCAACATTGCACACAATCTAATTCAACATGATAGAACTAAAATGTTGAGATTGACCGACACTTCATCCAAGAGAAGTTGAACAAGAGTTTGATTTGCATACCTTTTATAAAATTAGTTGACTGATAATTTCACAAAGAGGCTTAGTAGCATTTTTTTTGCTTCCTATCATTTGCAAGTTGGGCATGAGAGACATTTATGTACTAACTTGAGGGAGAGTATTATGTCATGTAACATTAGGATGTGTAACCCTTAAGGGTATTCTTGGTACTTTGTTATTCTATATATAAAAAGGGATGTAGCCTCGTAACCCTAATACACTACCCTCTTCCTTAATTCATTCTTTTCTTCTTCTTAATCCTTTCTTACCTTCCTCAACCTAATTGCTCAATAATTTAACTGCTATTAATAAAATTGTAACAAAACTCCCAATTCAAGATTATTTCATAGGATGAAAATGAAGAAATGGAAAAAAAATTGAAGAATGGGATGGAGCATTGTGGAGGAGGAGAGCCAAATAGAAAGCGAGATGATTAATTTCTTCTCTAATTTGTATTCTCTAATGGCATTAGGAGGCCGGTGATTGAAGGATTGAATTGATGCCCAATTGAGCATTGCAAGGTTAGATGGCTTTAGAAACTGACTAAGTTAGAGGAAGTCAAAAGTGCAGTATTTGAACATAGCAGAGACAAGTCACTAGACCAGATGGATTTACAATGGTGATTTTTCAGGATTTTTGGGAGGTGTGAAGTGATTTAATGAGTGTTAATGAATTTTTGAAAAATGGGCCTAATTTTCATTCCTATGCATTGTATCCAAAAAAGAAAATTCATTGAGGTTAAGTGATTTTAGGCCAATAAGTTTGGTAACTTCCCCGTACAAAGTCTTGGCCGAAGTGTTGGCTAGGAGTTGAAAGGGGTGTTGAATAATACAATTTCGAAATCTCAAAATATTTTTTTGAAAGGGAGATAAATTCTTTATGTGATTTTAATTACTAGGTGGTGGAGGAATACAAAGCAAGAAAAGGAAAGAAATAATCTCAAAAAATAATTTTGAGAAGGTATAAGATTAGGTGGATTGGGGGTTTCTTGGATTTAGTATTGAAAAATAAAGGATTTGGAAGGAGATGGAAAAGGTGGATGAATGGTTGTTTAAGTTTAATGAATTTCTCCGAGATTGTTAATGGAAGCAGGAAAATGTCTTAATGCTTCAAGGGGATTGAGACAAGGAGATCTATTATCTCATTTTTTGTTTACTTTGGTGGTGAATTCTTGAAGCAAATTGGTTAAAAGAATAGAGTTTTAGTTACAGGGTTTTCTGATAAAAAAAGAAGTTAGTTACGGGGTTTGTGGTGGGTAAGAATACAACTTTGATTCCTCACCTCCAATTTGCAAATGATATTATGTTCTTTCTCTTAAGGGATGAATAAAAAGTTCTTAATCTGTACAACATAGTGCCAATTTTTGAACTTTTTTTCAGGATTAAAAAAGGTTTGAGCAAAGTTTATTAATGGGTACTAATGTTTTGCAAGATAAAAGTGATAGATCGTGCGCTATTTTGGGGCGTGCTAATGATAAATAGTCCCTGAAATACCTTGGTTTGTCCTTAGGGACAAATCCGAGAGTTTTTAGGATCCAATGGTGGAAAAATTGGTAAGAGATTATATAGATGAAAAAAAAACTTTATTGTCAAAAGGAGATAAACTAACTTTGTAGTCGGTGCTTTCAATATTCCTATTTATTATACGTTATTGTTTAAGAAGCCTTTGAAAGTGACAAGAAGAATTGAGAGAATAATGAGAGAGTTTTTGTGGGAGGGTAATGGGAAAGAAAAAAATGATCATTTGGTGAGATGGGAAATAGTGTCTAGACCTAGGAATTGGATCAGGCGTGGAGCTACAAATTAGGTTGGGGGCAATTTCCCTGGTA
Organism: Ilex paraguariensis; assembly: GCA_963454935.2. Classification (NCBI taxonomy): domain Eukaryota; kingdom Viridiplantae; phylum Streptophyta; class Magnoliopsida; order Aquifoliales; family Aquifoliaceae; genus Ilex; species Ilex paraguariensis. The sequence goes on along the minus strand of CAUOFW020001180.1, from coordinate 88,934 downwards.
ACTTTTGAAGAATACTTTCATATGTACTATTATGGCAAGCAGGATATGTTCAATTTATCACTTTTTCCCCCATTAATTTTTGGAGAATAGTCCTTTTTTTTTTTTTTTGTAAGTTAGTGGTCTACTCGATCCTTGATCCACTAAAATAATTATTTTCTTTTGGGACTGAGTAAAACAGATAGAAAATATCCTAGCTCATATATAGACCAAAGAAAAACATTTCTTATTTAATACACTTTTATTTTTTTCAAATGAATTTTATAGTTGCTCTTAATTCTTTTTTGGTGAGTTAGTGGCTTGTAACTTAGGAGAATACAAATAGATGTAAATAGTAAAATTTACTAATCTAAACGCATTTATACCCCTCCAAAGTTCCAAACAATCAATATCTCAAGAAGATTAAAAGGACATTGCTAAAAAACTTATCATAGAATTAATCAATTACAAATTCTGGAATTTGTAACAAATAAGTTGTTGTATTATACTTTAGTATATAATTGAGTTGAAATGTCTTGTGAAAATTTTATTGTTTTTGTTTGTTCATATTTTGTTGATGTTGTTGATACTTTTTATAGAGTAATAAAGTCTAGAATCTTAATATTTTCTCATATTTCAACTAGGGTTCGTTTGTTTAGTGGGAGAATGGTAGAAAATGTAAGAAAGAGAATTTTTTTAAATTTTCATATGTTTGGTTAGCATGAAAAAGAAAATGATAGAAAAAATAATTTTCTTTTATCCTTAAATTTTCTTACAAATAACCAATTTTTTTTTCTTATAAAAAACACAAGGAAATGCAAGAAAGTTGTGATCTATAACTAACTTTCCATTTTACCTTTATTTTTTTTAAAAATATTTTGTTGGTTATTAATTTTAAAAAAAATTTGTATGAATTCAATTAATCACATAATTTGGCCCAAAGACCTATGGGTTGACGATTGCCTTTGAATTAAATTTCTAGCCACTTTTTTAAAATTTTCTAACTTTCAATTGTAATTACATATTTTTTCTTTTTTAGACCAATTTAATATAATTAAAGGTAATTTAGACAATTATAAAAAAATTCTTATAACTTTACTTTCTTTCAAACAATAGAATGAAATTATTTTAAAACTTTCCTGTAAATTTTTTATTCTAACCAGATAAATGCATGAAAATATATTTTATATCATTTTCTTTTCTTTCACTTCACTTTCTATCATTTTTACTTTCCATCATTTTTTTCTTCCTAACCAAACAGACCCCTAAAGAATTTTTTATATGAAAATAACACCCAATTTAATTCTCATTAATATAGGTTCAAAAAAACAAATTATATACATTAGTTGGATCATTTTTTTCATTTATATTTTTGCCCCCAAAATATAATTCTAGCTCCGCCCCTGAGTTTGATTGTGGGTAACGGGACTACAATCCGATTTTGGGAAGATCTTTGGAGGAGTGATAAACCATACTCTTCATTATTTCCTCAGTTGTACCGTCTTCCTCAATCTCATCATGGGTCCATTGCTCATATGGTAGGGATGACAATTTTTGACACGACACGATAACTTGATATGAACACGACACGAAAAAATGGGTTTGAATTGACTATTTTTTAGTAAAAACCCCTATATGACACGACCCGTCAACACGAAGTGTTAATGGGTCGTGTTCGGGTTCAACCCTTTAACACAAATTGACCCAATTGACCTGTGTATTTAATCAGTTGACACGAACCCGTCTGACCTGTTTTGACCTGAATTTACCCACCACTATATAATGAACTACTTATTTTTTTCAAACCCTAACTTCATTTTCCTATTTTCACTTATTGTAGAGAGTGTCCAGAGTCCAGACCCGCCGCTTCCTTCCCTCCTTTGTCGGTCTCTCTTCTTGGCTTGGCGACGAGGTTCACTACCTAGTTAACGCTCTCTCTCTCTCTCATTCTCTATCTCTCGCTCTATCTCTTTCTCTCTCTCGCTCTCGCTCTTTCTCTCTCTCTCGCTCATACACCATGAATGCCGATTTTAAGTGTGATTTCAACATTACAATGATTTCTTTACTTCCACACTAGTGTGTGATGTGCAAAAGGAATTAGAGAGCATTGATCATCTCTTCCTTCATCGTTCATTTTCACTGTTTTATGGAGTATGTTGTTTGGGCTGGTGAAATTGTCTTGGATTGCTCCGGGTTCTTGCAAGGATATGTTTGAAATTGAGTTTTGGGGTTTCAAGGAAAAAGAAAGCTAAATCTCTTTGGAGATACTTGATGATGGCTATACTCTAGAAAATTTAATCGGAAAGAAATGTAAGCATTTTTAAGACAAACTGAGGGCATGATGGTATTCGGAAGAGAATTTACTTTTTGGGTTTCGCAGTGCCCTCACTTTTCCGGGATTTCTCTATTTTTAATTATGACTGATTGAAAGTCAATGTTTGACTTGTAATCTTCACTTTTTAGATTGTTGCATTTAGTTTACATTGTTTCAGATTGATGAACTTCTTGTCCCTCATATAATCTATTTTCTATTGTAATAAAAAAAATGTTAATTTTCTATTGTAAAAACTCCCAAACAAAATCTTTTAAAAATTGAAGGGGCAGAATCCTTCAAAGACCAAATAGAACATCTAAAAAACTATCATGTCTTCTATGCAACTGACAAAATTTAATGGATTCAAAGGTCTATTGTACTGTTTCATACATATTAAATCTTGTTTTGCACTCCACAATACCATTTATTTTGTGCGCGCTAGCATGGTACACATCACAAATTGGCATGCATCTGATCTGTCCAGCCTATAGAACCATAAGCCAACAATTTTTTTTCCCTTTAATAAGCTGGTGTATACAGTCAAGTTCTATCACTTCTAATTTTTTGATAAGTTTTACAACTTTAATTTTTCAAAAGTGCAATATCATTCCCCATATTCTTAGTGAAGTCTCAAATGTGACACCAAGTCTAATCAATTTGATTCATGCAGAACTTCAGTATAATTCCATTAAGAGCTTGAAATAGTATCACTTGCCTGATTACTGGAATTCAGGAAAAGTTCATCATCTTCGTGGCAAAATTCCCCAATCACTCGTACATCAACAAGGTTCCCAGATTCCCTAATTTGGAGAATGTGTATTCTTTGATACCGAAGGGAAACTATAGCCAGTAAATCCTCGTACAAGAAAACACCCATGCTATGGGCCAAATTAACATAGTCATTGCAGAAAACTCTCTCATCAAGTACAGTTCCATCTTCCAATCTGAATGAAACCGAGCACATCATCATGAGAAATAAATGACAATGGTTAAGAAATATATAGTGCATAAAAAATTTCCCATAAATCATAGAACTATATGTGCACCTCAAGAGATGAAAAGTAATCCTTTCGATGGAAGGAATGCCCTGAATAGCTCCTCCCACAGCAGGTGCATCTTGAATTTGTGCAGTTGAAGTTGCAAAGAGTCCATATTGGTTATTCTCTATGTAAAGAAAGAAGTCTTTGCATATAAGTTCACTGCTGGACGCAAGCGATACACAGTAGAGTTGGGTGAAAAAGCTCTCAAATTTTCTAGCTTTCGAGGGGAGATCACACTTGTCACAATCTTCCTCTTTGCACGAATATGAAAGCCAAGTTGGTCTATAAACAATCAGATCCTGATGATTTCTGCTAAAACTTATGAGGTACTGGCCATCCTCAGTGAACTTGCGGAGTGAAAGGTCAGGGCATTCAACATCATATATAGTATAACTTGGGACTATATTCTCATAAAATCGCCTGGCACAATGAATCTGCAAGCAACAATTTTATGATTTATAAATCTCATTTAGAGGCACAAGAAGTTGGGGCACTCGAGGTGGGTGAGCATAATATATTTCCAATCACCAAGGTTTTCAAACTTTTTAACTAAGGAAAAAAAAAATCAGTGCATAGTTTTGGCCAGCTTGAAACAATAATGATTCGAAAAGTTTCAGAAATATTTCAAAAACAAAATTATAAAAGAAGAAAAAATATAAAGATTTGTTTGACAGATCGAAACATACCAAAACACATTGAATCATTTTAAAACACCTTGAAAAATGAAAATTTCGATATTTAATCCATGAAAACAGCAACATTTAAGTGGAAAGAAAACGAAATATTGATCATTGTTTTTAACCTTGGTGAATGTGGAGAAATGTAGATATTTTAGCCAGTCTAATTTATAATGCAAAGGCTAAGGAACAAGTCAAAATGTGAGATAAGCTGGGAAGATAAAAGCCTAGTAGTCTCTTTGACTAGGTAGAGAGAAAAAAATGGAACGGAATGTAGAAAGCTAAACTTCATGTAATGCAAACCTAGAGCAGTGGCTAACAATGGGGTTAGTACGGTCTCAGTTTAGAACCCACAATTGGAAATTATTGAGCCCAATTCTAACCACTAAACTAGAAAAATGACTAATCAAAGGACAATAAAAGGAAGTAACAAAACATGAGAGAGAGAGAGAGAGGCAGCAACCACATACATTAGTTCCAGGAGCAGGAGTAGAAATCTGGCGCTGGAAAACCCTGGCGGTGACGTTTTTGCTTATAAACATCGGTAGTTAGTCACCCAATTTCAATCAATTCTCCTACTGCGAGCCACCATGCGGAAATGTATAATCTGAAGCTACACTTTTCTCATGTAAAGAAATGGTATCAGTAGAAGTGAAGTGAAAACTGAGAGGCAGATGGCCGGCGCCGGAGATGATGATCTTGGCTGGCTTGAATGGATTCGCCGCCGACGGCGATAAATTCCCCTTCACTGGGAAAAACTCGTCTTCACTTTATAGTATCCTCGCTACTTTCTGTTCCTGTCAACCTTTCACCCGTTTATGTTGTCCGATGGATGAATAGATTATAGATAACACAGATTAACAAGCAGGAAAAATTACAGTCACACCCTCTTGGTTTAGTGGAATTGTGGAAATCATTCTTGTAGTTTTTCAGATGACATCGCTTCCTTTTTGAGTTTGCTTCTAGCCGCACACTTATTTTCCAATTTTGCCCTAAATTCTTTAATCTCGCATCCGAACACCACGTATTCGCTTATTTTTTTATAATTCTTACCTCTTGTTATGCCTCAATCTAACTATAGTCACAAATTTTTTTTATTATAAAATTGTCACTAAATAATATATTCAATTTCATCAAACTAACACTAAAATGACATTAAATTTTATCAAATATTTAATTCTATCTAATTTCATTAAATTAACATCAAATTAATGTTCAATTTCGATAAATTAGCATCAAATTGACTTTTAATTTCATCAATTTGACATTGAATTTCATTGAACTAAAACTTAATTTAATCATTTAATTAACCTTCAATTTTATCAAACTAAAACTAAATTAATACTCAATTTCATTAAATTAACACAAAAATATTCACGTTTATCAAACAACATTCAATTTATTAATTTAATATCAAATTAATATTTAATATAATCAAATTAACACCAAATTGACCTTCAATTTTATCAATATAACATTCAATTTTATCACATCAGCATTCAGATTCATCAAATTTAACACTAAATTAATATTCAATTTCATTAAATTAATATTCAATCTCTTCAAATCTACATTTAATTTCATTCGATTAACATTCAATTTCATCAATTTAGAACCAAATCAACCTTTAGTTTCATTAAAATAACATTCAATTTTACAAATTAGCATCATTTCTTTAATTTAACACCAAATCAGGGATCAATTTCATCAAATCAATACCAAATTGACATTTATTTTTATTAAATTAACATTTTTACCCAAGTAACATTTAGTTTTATCAAATTAGCACAAAATTAATATTCAATTTTATTAAATTGAGACTAAATTGATCTTGAAATTTTGTCAAATCAGTGTTCAATTTCATCAAATCCACAATTAATTCATTTCGTTAACATTTGATTTTATCAAATTAACATCTAAATAATATTCAATTTCGTCAAACTGAGCTACTTGTATTGGTAAAGGAGTTCAACCCTTCTAGTGTAGTTGGAAATTAGAACAAGCATGAATTGCCTACTGCTTTAAATACGAAGAGAGGATAACATTATATTAGTCTCACCTTTGTCTATTTGAGTCGGTGGTAAATTTAGTAATTCATAATTGAATATACAATCACATCACATGCTTTTTTTGGTTACCAGGAACGACATAGACAGTAAAAGTAGTCACTGAAATGCATATATAAATTACAAGAATGTGCATTAATATTTCAGAAACTATAGAAAATGTCAATGAAATATTTCAACTTATTCATTGCAACAACAATGGAATTTCCTAGTGTAGTGATCTTCTCACTCATTTATACACGAGGATTTGCACACATAACCTAGAGGTGGCGAATAGATTAATTAAAAAATAAGTTCTAAACCCCTGTGTATTTATAATTATATAATTATTAAGAGGATTTGCACAAATAACCTAGAAGTGGGGAATAGATTATTTAAAAAATAAGTTATAAACCCTTGTGTATTTATAATTATATATTTATTAAGTCTTATTTGTTTCATGTATAAATAATGAGTTAGGGATAAGTTATATATGTTGTATCAAAAGATATGAGGCATTTTGGATATTATACTCATCATAAGGAGAAGTTAGGAAGTGAATAACTAGATCTTGTCTTAATATTTTACCTATAACTTTGTAGTTTGACATTAGATTGACCTGAAATTTTTACTCTTAAATAAGTCAAAACTATAGTGGAAGTTCTTATAAGAATTGGGACCACGTTTGAACGCAATATTCCGTTCGAACGTGGCTTAGCTAAGTAGTTTGGTTTCTAACAGAAATTGAGATACTAGGAGCAACAAACATTTGAATGCCACTTACGTTCGAATGACGTATGTCCGAACACAAATCTTCTGTTTGAACGCAAGTGCAAATTTAACAATGATCAGACTCGCTTAAGTTGTTCAAATTATGACCCTATAAATACTTAAAGACATTCGTTTTAGCCACATTTCATCAGTTTTTAACTCTAGACACCTCTAGAGAGCAAAAAATATGGAAGAAACGCACAATTCGAAGGAATCCCTTATTGGATTGATTCAAACACAGATATCAAACATCGGATTGAGGTAGATGATTCTTCTTGAGTTTTTCATTGAAGTTAGGAATTATATTTTTGTATTCTTTTGATCTTCTTGATGATTATATGCTAAATAATTATTAGTTCTTGATTTCCTTCTGATTCAATAGTTGTTTTGATCAAAATGCATATTTTATATTCAAGAAACTCTTGTTTTTGATTTTCCAAAACCTTATTTTTGTCATGTACATGTTTTTATGCAAAAAACTCATTGATTCTTGATTTATAACTAATACTTCTCGACTTAATCATGTTTATACCCAAATATTAGTTTTATCTCCAATAAATTGAGATTTTTGGCAAACTCTCGAGATTTTGATATCGCAAATATGAAGACTTTCTTGATACGATCTCTTGTATATTTTAATTCTTTTATTCTTGTACATTTAGAATTGTGAAATTTGTGATACATGAATTTTGATGAAAATTGTACTTGGTTGAGTATACGGTTTTGATAAAGTTAAGGTTTTATTTCTTATATGATTAGGGTTTGACGGATTTGGATTGTCTTCGAAAGCTACCGTAAAGTGTTAGAGGTTAGTTTATCCTAGTTGGGGGGGGGGGGGTGAGATGATTTCCTAACACTTGTAGGGGTTGTTCCTTGAGAGGTCAACTACTACTGTTCACGTAGGTATGGATTCATCAATGCCATGTGAGACAGTACATGTTCTTTCAAAAGTAGTTTGTGATGTGGCCTTACGGGAAATGATTGAGATTATTGGTGTTTGTGGTGGATGAATGAGATAGGTTCGTTGTGTAGTTCCTTAAGAAGTAACCAACATTCAGGAGATACTTGAAATTTTTATTTATGAATTTTTCTTTATTTACTCTGATGCATGAATATTTACTTATGTTATTGAAGAACTGTATTCCATAAACTTGAGATCGTTACATTTGGCATTGTTTTATTTTCTCATGTTATATATATGTTTTTTTTTCAAAATAGGCTTTCCTATTTTATGCTTCAAAAATATTGTTTGGATTTGAGAGGAATTTCCTACATGCTTTTTCTCACCTTGTACCACCACCACTCTCAAATTTTGGAACAGAGGACGATATTGAGTTGAATAAACAAGTGAGCTTCGAGATTAAGTTTGATCAGGATGGAGATCTCAGAGCCGAAGTTTAGAGTTTTCTTTTCAATTTATAGGTTTTTTAGAATGCATTCCTTGGTGATGTAATAAATATTCGATAGTTTGTTATTTGTTTTGAGACTTAGTATTATTTAGATGTTTTGAGATGTAAACTTGGGGAATTACTTATTTAGTTTTGGAAGATTTTATTTATTCATGAGGTATGGGGAATGTTCAGATATTTTTGGATGAAATTGTAGTTGATCCCATGATTGACTGGTTATACTTAGGTAATGCCCAAATTATGGAATTTGGGGCATTACATAAGCTTCAGACAACTACCAACTTATAACCTAGACCACAATTACCAAATTAAAACATTAATTTGTCAATTATACCATTGAACCCATTTTACCCACAAAAACATATTTAAGAAATGCTGATGTAATCCATGCAACATATATACAAAATTCTAGTCCAATTATGTTCGAGAACTTATAGGTTTAGCAAAGACTATTCAAAATAAGTTTTCCCCCTTAGGTTGTGTTCACACAAGCAAATAACAAATATAAAACAACAAAGAAAATGAGTGATTTTATACCAATTTTGTAAATGTCCTTCCCCTGTGTACTTTCAACAAACTTCCCCTTAGCTTATTCTCATGCAACTAATCCTTGGCTGGTTATAAGAATTTCTCCCAATTATCACCCAAAAATTATCCCCATTTCTGACACAAAGTGCCAAACACACAAATATAACAAATTAAGTAAAGAACCTGTAACGCCCCAAATTCTCCCTTGAACGGCATTAAAATCTAAATCCATTCACATCATGAGAGCAACTAATAAAATTCATCAATAAAGAAATTTCATTCATCAAATGTAATATTTACAACATCATTCCCAAAAGAATATACCAAAACATGACTATTATATTTCAAAAGAATCACATTTAAACTTGCAGCGAAATATAACAAAAAATTAGTCTCTACATAATCTCAAAAGAAATTTCCTAGTCTAGCATCTAGGAGAGTATAACCCTAAGCATCCACCTCGGGATCCACGTGCCCGTCTAGTGGAGCTTCCCAATGCACTTGCTCATCGACACCGAGCTCCTCATCTAACACGTAATTTGAAAAATATATTGTTTGTAGGGGTGAGCAATAAGCTCTGTAGCAACATTCCTCCCAAACTCGAACAAGGTTTAGAAAACGTATAAAGCAATTCGGCCTCATTTTGCAAATATCATATATCAATTTTTGAAATAAAACTGGGACATTTCAACGGATCTCAAGTTTACTCAATAGCAATAATTTAAATGAACAGTAAAATGAATTTTCCAACAATAAACCACTTCCAACCATAAATCATTTCCCACAAGTCCTTGTAGAGTCTCATACCTCCACAAGCTCTTGTAGAAAACCTTTTCTAGCACAATAAATCATAAACCCACAACTTGTATTCATATCTCAGGTATGATGCATGATTCGCATGAATAAACACATCGAGAATATCCAGCCCCACACACACACACCCAAATCCTCGCAAGGATATCCAACCTTTAGGAAGGGCGTATACCAACTCATGGCAGTGACGAATCCAACCCAGGAATAGTATACTACCCCTTCTCTTCGGTACCCGTGAGCGAATAGTGATTTGGTCCTCACAAGGCACCAACCCCACTACGAGTGATAGGGAACCTTCAAATCCACACGGAGTAAAAAATGCATCTAACCCATTCTATGATATCCGGTCAACGGCCACCCATGGTCATTCAAACATTTACAAGAGATACAATATCCAATCAATTTCTTCAATCACAATTACATTCAAAAAATTTTAAATTTCACAAGTAGTATCTCAATAGAACAATTTAAGAAAATATGCAAGAGATCATCATAAATACCATTTTGTGGTTCAATATAAAGCACTAAAGTTTTGAAATCAAGAACAAAGGAAAAATCAAGAGAAAAATTCATTTCTCTTGAAAACTAGGGTTTTGAATTAAGAAGAAAATATTTAATGGTTATCCCACCATAGATTTGTTTAAAACATGATAGTGTTTACAAAAATATCAAGAATCAATGATTTACTAACAAATAAATAAGATTTAGAGTCAAAATAATACATATAAGTAAACCCTAGCCACAATATAAGAGAATAGGAAGAAATCTTTACCTTGGTGTTCTTGAAAAACTAGGGATTGATTCAATCCAATGTGCAAATCCCCTTTGATCTTGTGTTTTTTCCTCTTTCTTCCTCTCTAAGGTTTCCTAGGGTTAGAAGTGTTGAAATGAGGCTAAATGGGAAGTCCTTAGGTATTTATAGTGGAAGGAAAATCGGTTGTTTCGCGACTTAAAAGTTTAGATTTTTGGAAAACCTTCCGGAAGGTTTTTCATCGACCTTCCGAAATGTTTGCCTACTAGACAAACATTTCCACTAACCTTTCGGAAGGTTTGCCTAATGGACAAACTTTTCCATTATCCTTCCGGAAAAACATTACTTTAATCTTCCGGAAGGTTTTTCATCGACCTTCCAAAAGGTTTTGTCTGTTTTTCTACAAATCTTTCCTTCTTCATTTTCAACCCATTCCAATCTGTTCCCAAACCATCCCAAACTTATACCACATACATTTGTACGTCAAACCTAGTTAGTACAAGTTCGATTACAACGATTTCATATATTTACAAGCTAAAACTAAGTTTTAACTACTATTTACTTGAATTTTTCCATATTAACATTTTCAAAAGAAATAATACTTGCTATATAAACCTATATACATATATAAAGATAAAAGTGTGGGGTTTACAAAACCATGGTGTAAAAGAGATAAGCATATCATGGCATCTAGCAAACAAGGATGGGCAAAGTAGAATAAGAAAGACAAACATGACATATAATTCAAAGTTGAGAATGATATGAAACACCAAAGCTTTAGACGAAAAGTATGTCAAATAATACTAAAAAAAACTAAAACAAAGAAAAAGATAACAAATAAAATAAAGTACTCACATACAAGACCATGAAAAAATAAAACCCTCAAAAGCTCCCATAAATTCCTATATTAAATCTCCTAATCAAGCAACATCAGTGACCACATTATCTCCACCATCAACACCATCATCTCTCTCTCTCCTCTTTCTTATCATGTTTGAGTTTCATATCTGACTCACCATTACTTTTAGACTCTAGATCACCGTCCTTCTTCAACATCCCCCTGAGTCGCCAAACTCTGCATTCAATAGATCCCGAAGCAGGCTCTTGGGCATTAGAAATTTCCAGGAAAGGTTGACCAAGGATAATGAAAATTTGATTACTCGAATGTATTGCTGGCTGAGTATCCAAGAAAATGAAGTTGACAGAAAAAAAAAGTTGTCCACATGAACAAGGACATCCTCAACAATACCCCTCAAAAATTTGATAGACCTATTTGCCAACTATAGTGTGATACATGTGGGTTTGAGTTCACCCGAACCTAGTTGTTGGTAAACTAAAAAAGGGAGTAAGTTGACACTGGCTCCAAGATCAAGCAATTCGTGTTCTATCTTGAAATTCGTGATGATACATGTCATTGTGGGACACCCCAGATCTTTGTATTTTGGTGGGATTTTGTGTTAGAGTATGACAATGGATTGTTTAGTTAAGAATGTCCTTTTTTGAACATTTTGACTTCTTATGATTGTGAAAAAATCTTTTAGAAACTTGGCATAAGAAGGAACTTATTTAATGGCATCTAGAAGCGGTATATTGATTTTTACTAGCTTAAAAAAGTTTGTAAATTTATGCATGGTTGTTCAACTTCTGTGTTTTCTTGAGTCTTTGAGAAACAAGAGCAGGAATGGGACATAGTGGTCGTGACTCTTTATCTACTCTAAACTCAGTCTCATCTAGATAGACTTGTGTAGGTTGCAACACAGGTGTGGTCTCATTGAGTGGTGATGGTTTGATGGTTTTGTCAATGACTTTACCACTTCTTAGAGTGGTGATGACTTGAACTTTCTCTTGTGGAGATTCTAAGGTAGAAGGATTACCAAACCTGATATTGACCTTATGGTTGTTTAGGTTGGGCATGAAACTTGCCCTTCTCATGTGTGATCATTGATTGGGTCAATTTCTGGATTTGACTTTTGATATCCTAGAACGATTGAGTGGTCAGTTTGGGTAGGAAACTTACCCTTCTCATATGTGGTCATTGATTTGGTCGACTTCTGGATATGACTTTTGAGATCCTCAGACGATTAAGTGGTCTGGGTTTTGAATTCATTGAAAATCTAAGTGGAATGATTATTGTAGTTCATTTGGCTTTGCATGAACTGGATTAATGTGTCCTCAAGACTTCTCTTGTGTGGTGGTTGGTATGGTTGATACAAGGAGACCCTTGAGGTGATGGTTGTGAACCTTGTTATGGATTTATGGCAGGTTGTTATGTGTTCCTCCAGCTGAAATTCAGGTGATTTTGCCACCTTGGATTGTAAGTCTCAAAATAAGGGTTGGAATAAGACTTGATAAAATTGGAAATTGCATTGGTCTGCTTTAACAAAACTTCCTTAAATGCCAAAATTTTATGGCATTCCACAGTAGGGTGTTTTTATCAAAGCACAAATCTCATACACTTGTTCTGTGAGAAGCCCAACAACAACCTGATTTACCTTCTTCATCTCTACAACTTTGAGTTTTCGAGATAAGGTAGTCACTTTCCCTAAGGTCATCATCTTCTTTTAAAACATATTTCTCTCTTGGGAAGTGGATGGTTTGACTTCGACAGTGATAAAAAAGGTTGATTCCCACATCTGCGAACTCTTAGATATGGTATCAAAAAATTCAAATGCCTCCTCCGGACTTTTTCCCCTGAACTCCCCTTGAGCCATCATTTCAATAAACTAATGTAGTTGAGTGGGTAGAGAATCATAGAAAAACCTACCAAAGTCCAACTCTCAAAAGTATGGTATGGGCAGGATTGGAGAAGATCTTTGAATCTCTCCCAACGTTGGTAAAATGTCTTTCCCTCTTTAACCGAAAACTTCATGATTTTTCCTTTTAAGTGCATAGGTATGGTGTAAAGACAAAAAATTACTGAAAAACTCATTTTGTAATGCCTACCAATTTCGTATCGAATGGGCTTTCAAAGAATTTAGCACTGTTTAACTTTTTCCTTTAAGGAGAAAGGAAAAAGTTTCAACTTGGCCAGTTCAGAATTATCTTGGAATGTCCCACATATCTCCTCAAATTTTTTAATATATAAATATGAGTTTTCGAATCGAGTCCATGAAATTGAGGTAATAATTTCACTGTCCTCGACTTGACATTGAAGTTTGGTGTATTTGTAGGGAACACAAAACAAGAGGGGACACTATTTCATGTAGGATGCAAATATTCCCTTAGAGTTTGAATATTAGGAATTTTCCATTTTCTCTCATTATTGGCCATGTTATTATCAAAGGAGTCTGCTACTGATCGAGGTGAGGAAGGTTCAGATTGATTTATAGACCTGACATATTCTTCTGGCAAATTTTGAACGCGAGGATCATCCTCAAACATAAAATAAAAATTACATACAACAAATCAAAAATATATATACAATAAATAAATGTCTTTTCACTTTTTACTTTAAAACACCGTTAGATTCCCCAGAAACGACGCCAAAAACTTGACTTGATCTGAAATGTGTATATTCAAGTGCAGACGGTCAAGTTGTAGTTATAATCTAATTAAGTTTGGAGTCGAATCTACCAGGAACTAATGTTGATGTTTTGAAGTTATAAGTGATAGAGACCAAAGTGACTGGAACCCTTGGGATTTGAAATTATGATGATGATAGAATTTTCTAGACAAAATATAAGATTCTCTCATATGAAAAAGTCACCCTTCAGCTTGAGGATCCGAACATGTACTTATTCATCTGGTTGTTATATATGTGCCTTGTAAGTTACTCAATTAACCCCTAAATCAATAATAAGTTAATTGGAGGATAAAGATGAAAGTATGAATTAAGAGCATGACTCCGATGTCTTTATAGACATTTGCAAGGATTGCTAATGCTGAGACTTAACTCGCCTATAAACAAGCAAGCATCCCTACAAATCATCTAGCAACTGTTAAGTTATCCCATTCTTAGTTAAAGCATAATGACAATGAAGATTGAAAAGTTGTCATGAAGTACTTGCAAGGAATCAATGAAATCTCCTATGCCAAGAATTAATTTGTACATAGGTGATTCATGATTATACAAAACACTTTTAGCTTTGCTAGATGCATTCAATCATTCAATATACAATAGAAAAATAAATCATTAAACATAAATGAAGTGCACAAATATAAGTTTTAAACAATAATTTACATGTTCATCACCTCTTACTAAAGAGTAAATGAGAAACTACTCACTCTTCATGGTTTTGAGGAAGCTATAAAAGTGAGTGAATCTCATCCCACCAAGTAGAGGAACTTATAATTACAAGTTAACGTTTACCGAAACAATGTGCTTATCTCTGACAAAGAATGAGTAAAACATTACCCACTCTTCAAAGCCACAAGAGAGCCAGAAAGGTGAGAAGGAAGCTTTACAATGGAAGCTAATGAAACTAATGCTAAAATTAGTAGAAGAATAGTTACTTTTGGAGGGTTTTTCCACTTCCAAAAGAGAGATATCTTTAAGCAAGTTCCAAGGGATGGTATTTATAGGCAAAGGAGGGAGGTAAAAGATAGACTTAGATGCTTAAAGTCCAAGTCTATGCTATAAAATTTAGGTGTGAATCTAATCTGCATGCATTCTATCAGGGATTAATATTCGAACGTTACTTGGTGTTCAAACTTGTAAGCATTTCCTTTCTGAAGTGCATTCAAATTCTATTGGAGTTCGAACGTGGTCATTAATGCAACCTTGATATCAACAGTTAATAGCCTCATGTCAACTCCCTAGCAGTCCCATGGAGATCCTGACTGATTTCAATGTGATGTTCGAATGTGAAGGTGGTGCTCGAACGTGGAAACAAAGTCCACTTTGTCATGCAACTTGTTTCTTCCATCTTGAGTTCTCTTTTAAAACATGTGTGCTGTTTGGAAAAGTAACATTATTGCCCTTAATCCCATGTACTTCATTCATCTTGAAACATTATCATTAAACACAATTACATAATAATCAATCTCATAAAGGCATAATAAATTATAACTTGTAACTGTGCATCAACCACCTCATTCAAATTTAGTTTGAAAGAAAGTTTGTTGTACCAGCCATTGACTAGAAGACTAGTTAAAGACATGGAGGATTTAATGAGAAGGGTTGAATAATAATTCAAAGTGGAATATGATTTGGGGAGAGGAACATTAAGAGCGCAACCGAGAAATAAAATCGAATGGAAAAGAGAAATGTGAGCAAGTGCACCCCAATAAAAAAGGGAAGTAGAAAGGGGCAAATCAATAATAACCCCCCAGGGAGTGTTATGTTATAAAGAGTGATGTCATTTGGGTTAAAAATGTAGGGGCCATTTACCAAGGGCTAGACATGAATATTCAATGATTTCTTGGTAGAAAGATGGTAGTACATATCAGTGACATGATGGTCAAAAGCCAAGAGGCTTTAACCCCATTACAGACATTTAAAAAACATTCGATAGTATGAGATAAAGCTCAATGCATCTCAATATGCCTTTGGGGTTAGCTCAAAAAATTTTACCTGATTCATGGTTAATAAGAGGGGAATAGAGACAAACCGCAATCAAATTAAGGCTCTAAGATCTCTTCAACACCAATGGATGATAAAGGTAATTCAAAAGTTGATAGGAATAGTTGCTACTCTAAACAGATTCATATCCAAATTATTTAATAAATTCATGTTATTCTTTCAAAGCCTAAATAAGGAGGGAATTCCTTTTGGAGTAAAGAATGTAAAGAGGCCTTTGAAGGCGGAAGGAATATTTGACCTTCCAGCCATTGCTCTTCACTCCCAAATAAGTTAAAGAGTTGTTTCTATATTTGCCAATATCTGGCAAGCAATACATGGAACAATAATGAAGAAAATAGAACAAGCCATAAGACTCATATTGTCACATCCAGACCTAGAGATAGAACATTATGTCCAAATTCGATAAAGTGGAAACTCTTAGAAACACACTTGTACCCTATACATATAATTTTTTATTTTTAAAAAATAGTAATTTAAACTGATTAGTTATAATAGCATAACTTTACTCCCTTTATATCCCAAATATTATTTAACATGAAGTAATACTTTTAAAATCGTAATTTAGTACAATGTATAGCACCCCAATTACAAGACTCAATAACTATACAAAATGTCTCCACAAGACACAGGAAACCCACTTCCCTCTTATACCGCTTAGACTCAACAATGGACATCCCCTTTTTCTTTGTTTACCTGAAAAACATACACCGGGGGGAGGGGGAGGATGAGCACACACAATTAGTGAGTGTATATAAGCAATCAACAACAATTGACTGGAGTATGATTCATGCATTCAGACAAGCAAACAAAGCTGCAAGCGAATTGACACAATGGGGGTTGAGGAACAATTATTAGGGTACCCTCAATGTTGAAACCCCCCTTGGTTATGAGGCAAATAACCATTGATATGGATAGTGGTCATGACTCACAGTAGTGGGTAGAAACATGATTAAGAGCAGGAGTAAAAAATGTAAATGTAGATGTTTAATTTTATTGCATTCTCTCCCTGTATCTCATCATTTCTCCACAAAAAAAAAAATAATAGCAACAACAATACCAGATAATGCATAAACAATTATTATCTTCCCAATCAACTAAACCGCACTATGAATAGTTAGATATAAGCTTCTTTGTCTCTTTAGCAACCCTGTAATACATCACTACTAGTTAACATCCCATTAGAGCTATATCAATACTTGCCAATCAACAGATCTTGCCTAGTAGAACACATCCGCTACACTGGCTACATATTTGTAATTTTGACAATATCGGCTCCACCAGCCATATAATTGTTATTAATGTATTATTCGGCAATGAGGTTACTCATAATAATCATACACCGAATGGTAATCACAATCATGTTATGACCAACAAGAAAAACCACAAAGCTATTTATTATCGACAAACAACACAAGCCTTTAAGGTACCATTATTAAACAAATCATTCATATTGCACTTACAAGTTTGTTCACCCAATCACATGTTAACTCATTCAATGGTTTTCAACCATGTCAATAATATGATGAGGCTTATTTTCAATACCAATCACAAGCAATAAGCCACCATATTACACAATCCATAACATATAAAACACATTTAAACTAATCTCAGGCACACGCAAGAAATACACCCACTGCAAGTCCCAATGTTGCATAATCCCGTCCTCGGATAATATCTTAAGCATTCCTGTCATAGGGTTCAACACCTCTATTCCTACAACACATCATAATACCACATATAAATATCTTCCACATATGCATTTAATCATAATTACGCATATATAGCTATGTATTCATGCCCATGTTAGAATATTCCTACACTTCCTTCCAAATGGTGCATTCTTAACCACCTTGAACTTTACTCACTTCAGTTATAGTTTGAATCCTCATTCCTTGTATTTTTAGGCTATTAAACCTATAAGGAACTTATTTAAGATCTTTTTAAGTACCTTGATAAAGTTTTAGATCAATTACATAAGAGCCCAGAAAAATCACAGTAAATTTGCCAAGATTGTCTCTTATAAACCGGTTGGTTGTTACCCTTCAACTAGTTGAAACCCTTCTAGATCTAATCAACCGGTTCAACACATGCTTCAACCTGTTGATGTGAAAACAGTACTCAGTTCAACCGATTGAACCTTTCTTCAACTGTTTGAACCCTATTCCAAATTCTAAAACTTAGTTCAAACTCTATTCTCTTCCATCTAACCTCATTTTCAACACCACAAAACATCTGCCCAAGCCTCAAGGATGTACTTAGAAGTGAAAGAAATAAATATTCATAAAAATTCCTTACCTTCGTTGCGACCCTTTTCCTTCGATTTTCCTCCAAATTCTACCCAAAAGCTCTAAGTTCTCTTCAAATCCTCCACACACCTACCCTTCACTCATTTGCACAAGCAAAGATCACATAACTCACACAAAATAAGAAATCCATCACTCAAGAACACATGCAAGTGCAACTCCGCGCGAACTCCTTCTCTCTTTCTCTATCTCCCTCTCTCCGAAACCCTTTGAATTTTCTTTTCTTTTTTCTTTTTTCTCTTCCCTTTTTCTCCTCTTCCACTGCCTAAAGCATTTGTTCCCTTTTTATATTTTTCCCTAAGCTTGGTTGGAGAGACTACACTCAACTAAGTGTCCTCACATGCAAATTTTATAATAATTACATTATGTTCCCCTCTTGTTTTGCTTATTTCCATATTTAACCCCTCGTAAATTCCCAACACTATTTAAATTTCACCTATACTCTCCTCTACCTCGTAATTCAACAATTCAATTGCTTAACTAAAACATACTTACTTTATTAGAGTTTAATTAGCATAATTTTACCCCATGTAAATATTAAGAAATTATATTTTCACCCACACTATTTATGAAATACCATGGTACGCGTGCTCGGGTCTCATAACTCTTCCCCTCTTAAGAAATCGTCTTTAAAATTTACTTACTACACTAATATCAATATATACTTTTCTTACATAACTTTTATTATTGAACTCAAATGACCCACAACCATAATTCTATCCCAAAACAATTACTCAATACCTTGATAACTATTTTACATCAAAGTCTTAATGCTACTTAGACATTTGAGATGATAATCAATACAATTCGTCTTTACTTCCTTGTTCAAATGTTTTTGGTTAATTTTACATTACCTTTTCTGCATTGTGAATCATAAATTTCACGTACTCCCTTTAATTAACAACATGTCAACACAATAATATATTCATTTAGTAGTTATTCGATACAACATCTCACATCCTTTCAATATCACAGATCGCAATTAAAAGTGCGATAAATTATCACAAAAACTGCATTATCCTTCACAATTCACACAAAACTCACACATACAAGTCATTGATGATTGTGGAACAATACACATTAAACATTTTCATTGCATCCATTTTAACTTGTTTTTGTAGTGAATTTTTGGAAAAATGGATTCAATCGATGATTAATGGAGAATGGCTTGATTGCAAGTGATAGAATGCAAAGGGCAGGCATAAATCACCTCATAAAAGTGATTGGGGACAATGGAAAAGAAAGGAACTCAAGACGGATGGCTCGAGAGTTCAAAGAACTAAAAAATCTCAAAATAGGAAGAAAAGGTATTAGTACCATGTCACCAGGTACCGATACCTAAGCTCTCTAGAAAGTAGGTACCGGTACCTGGAATTTGGAACTCAACTTGCAAAAATGGAGGAAATACAGAAGGTACGGATACCTCTTCACTAGGTACTGGTAACAAAACCTACTGGAATTCAACTACCGGTACCTCCCTACCTTTGATACCAATACCTCCCACTTGTGCCCTTGCTGATTCAACAACAAGGAAATGTCGAGGTATTGGTACCACGTCACCAAGTACCAATACCAACAATCCAGAAAGTTTAAATCCTCTTCCAAATGACCCCACCAACTACGAGGGCCCACCTTTTGATATCCAATACATGTATTGACATTTTTGAAACTATATCATGACCTCCTAACCCCTACACTCAGAGAATAAGCATGAGAGAATGGGTGGGCCAATAAGGAAAGAGGGAGTGGTTGGGAAGAGAAAGGGGGACCATGCTTTGACTAATTTTGGAAGTTTTTGTGGATAACCTCTCTTCAAGCAATCCAAGTTAGCCACTTATGACAAGAGAAAGGGGGTGGATGAAAATAGGGACTTCTTACACGCATTATCAGATTATCAAGCTTTTAGAGAGAGAAGGTCCAAAGAAGAAGATGAAGTTCTAGAGAGAGAAAGATGGGTTTTACATTTTCCTTCACAATTTTCATTGTAGTAAGCTCCATTTTACATGTAATCTTTCTCTTTTGCATCTAAATCTCTTTTTAATTAAAGTTATAATTAAGTTTGGTTAGATTTCTTTTGGTTCATTTCTACATTTGGGCTTAGTTCCCTTCAAGCTTTACATTTTGGACATGAATGTCTTCTCTTTTGTAGTTTAAACTTTCTCTTACATTAATACAAGTCCATGTTTGATTTTTTTTTTTTGCTCGTAGTCCATGTTTGATTTCACCACCATGTTTTTCTCCTTAATGTTTGTTCTTACTTTTACCATATATAGCTAAACATTTAGTTGTCTAATCCAAGAGGGATTCCCTCTTGGGTATGTGAAATCGACCTCTTTCATTCTTCCTCATAGTGTAAAGTTTTTTATTTGACTAGGTTGAGAGCAAACATGGTTGTTGGATTTTGATATGTCGTAGACTTGTAATGGAATATGCTTTTGTCCAACGCAACCACGCTCATCCCTCACTTCCTATGAATCAATCAAACACCTATGCACCATGGGTTGAATAAAATGAGTCAATTTGGCATTCTCATTGGGATGACCTCTATGGATTAACCAATCTTGTTTTATTGCGTATTTCAGAATTCACAACCTACCAAATATCAAATCACAAGATTTTTCAATTTTCACTTTTTACAGATCACTCTTCAAGAACACCCGACCTCGCCTTCCCTGAGGAGACGACATTGGAATACTCATTCAAAGTAAAAAAAAATGTTGTAAAATTTTCTACGCTTGGGGAGCAATTTTGCACACTCACATGTTTTTGTTCATCCACTCACATGACACTTACCATACTCTATAAGCCATATACACACTGATCTGACCTGAATAGTGTCGTACACCCAAGTATAAGTGGTCAAATTACAATATAATTCTCAATTTAAGTCTGAGGTTGAACCCATAGGGAGCTAAATATTGAAAATCAAAACAGAAACAGTGAAGTTGTTACAGATACAAAATATAATGAAATAGCTTGTGGAGTGAGCTTAGAACAATGAAAATAAAATCTTAATTAAAATTAAGGAAAGACAATAATAGAAAAGGTACCTTTTAGTTCGGGGATTCCACATGAATTATATTGATTCAATTATTGGAAATGACACTTTACAACAATTAACCCCCATTTTACTAGAAAGTCAACCAGTAGGTCTGATGTATATTAAACCATAACACAACAACTGATTAGGTTAGCTAGTAGGTCTATGTACCATGCATCAGTTAAATAACTCTACTAAACCAGAAGGCAAGCCATTCAGGAGGAATACTACAGTTATTCAACCGGTTGGTTGATGATTCACTAATAACGAGATTCCAGTTTATTCATTAAATCAAAAGCATTGGTTATACCGAGACTTAACCCGTCTATAACCAATCTATCGACTATTACATAAAGCGCAATCACTTACCATTACTATATCATGCATGACGTACATAATTAGTAGATAGTATGGTATATAACATTAAGTACCGCTCGGTGTTCATAACCATGAACACATTATAAATATAACCTCTATCAATAAAGGGAGGATATATATATATATATATATATATATATATATATATATATATATATATATATATATATATATATATATATAACTTAAAAAATATCGTACATATGTTCACCTTTCATCGAAGGGTATAAGCGAACTACTCACTCCCCATTGCTATAGACAAACAAGAGGTGTGATGTAGTTCCATTACAAATAAAACAAAATACAAGACAATCCTTTCCTAAGGAATAATTGAAACACCACCATTCTTATCACCGGTTAGGGCACAAAATTGGGAGAGG
The DNA here is from genome assembly GCA_963454935.2 of Ilex paraguariensis. Classification (NCBI taxonomy): domain Eukaryota; kingdom Viridiplantae; phylum Streptophyta; class Magnoliopsida; order Aquifoliales; family Aquifoliaceae; genus Ilex; species Ilex paraguariensis. The sequence continues at coordinate 66,988 of CAUOFW020001180.1, read as the reverse complement.
TTCAACCCTCCAAGTAAAAAGGAATAAACATAAATGTAGAAGTAAGAGAAGCTGGTTGGAAGTGGTTCGGCAGGGCTTTGCTGTATTGTTTCTCCCTCTTTCTCACTCTCACTCTCTGAACTGTCTCTAACTCTCTGGCGAAGACTCTGAACTCTCCTGAACTTCCTTCCACTCTCTCTGATTGAATATAATGGACCTCTGAAAATGAAGCAGAAATTGGCTATTTATAAAAGTTGGGAAGGTTGGTTGAGGCGGTTAGGCATGGATGGTCCAATCAGAGCCTTTTGTTGCAGCAGCTGACCAATGAGAGAGGAAGAGGAAGGTGAGACGGTTTAGCCATCGTCTGAACGCCATCACCACCATCCGGACGGTGTTAAACCTCTGGACTTTGCATGGCATGGTTCCTCCTTGCTTTGATGTTATTACACTTACCTCCCCTTGTTGATGTGGCTTGTACACTTTACTCCCCTTGACTTTGCGTAATTCCGCACAAAACCCTGAAAAATTTCAAGTTTAACGCATTAACCCTAATTAACGCACTAACCCTAATTTCACGTAACTTGATTATTTTAACCTAATTCTTTAACACAATTACCCTAATAACCTAATTCATTAATGCACTATTTAGTGTTAGTCACACACATAATCGGGTTCGTGTGGGAAGTTAGGGAAAACGATCAAGAAGTCATCCCACAAACAAGACTTTAATAACTCACCAGCCACTCAAAATCGTCAACCATAAGGCAAATCAGTTATATTTCAAGTATAACTAATTACCAAAAAATTCCCAAATATGAAAATAAGTCATACATTTTACATTAAAACACTTAAATATAACCATTATCTTGCACCCTCCCTATTCCAAATCAAGAATAAGATTTTTTTTTTCCATTGTCACAACCAACTTCTATTGTCGGTACCTCGTCCCCATATCACAGCTACATATTCACCTTTGATATTCCACATCAGAGTTACGGCTACATATTTTCTTCTGATATCTCGCCTCGAAGTCATGGCGACATGTTTACCTATATGGTGCTTACAATATCCTTGTTCTCTTTTACAAAGGCACACTTTATTTAGTTAATATTCACAACATTCGAGCATTGTTATCACACATAACATATCCCCATTTCTCACCTGTACTATTCTTGTTCTTGGAATAATTTCACCTCAGTATACTTTAATTAGCTGCACCCATCTATCATTTACTCTATTTTTAATCATAACTTTTATGTTTTAATGATGTAAATAGCATACCACCATTTTATACTTATTATTTTTTGTTTACAAACCTTCTTACATCAAGGGTATACAATATAAATATTAAGAATTCCAGATCAAACACAAGTACAATTCCCAGATTTTGTATTTTAACATGTCATTATAGACTCTAGTAGAAACACATTTCACAATTGCAATGAAAATTCAAATTCCAAAAGATAAGTATAGATCCATTTTTTCCAATAATAATACCCCTTCTTATTTGATCAAACAATTATGCCTCCCTTTTGTACTCGTTATGCTCTCCCATATTAGCAAATCAAATTTTCAACCCTTGTATCAACATGTATATACCTACCCCACATTCATCTTTCAATTGTTTACTTGGTAGTACTTTTCCTCTTATCAATTTTCTTTTCTTAAATTAGCTATTCATTACACACCAATACTTGTAACCATAAACTTCAAAAGATACAAGTGTGTGTCCATTTATATGATCGCATCAAATACCAACTATTCAGTATTTCATCAAAATATTTCCTTTCCTCTCTCATGTTATTTTCACCCCAATGTTTCCCCAATTCTCAAACACATTTGTATTTGAATATTCATAAATTCACTCTTTCATTCACAAAATTTTTTGTTTTAATGAAACCTATTCACTAGTTTCCACAATTTTCAAATATTTCAAACTTCATCCACCCCTTGCTTAATCACACCACTTAATTTTATTACATCATCATCAACACATCAGTGTTTATTATACTAACTACAGTTAATCACTGTATTAGTTCTTATTAATCCATTTCACTCATACTTTATAGTATAGTACATCAACCATAATTTTATTCCTTCATGACCCAATTTTATCATAACATCATTGTCGTTAATTCTCATCTCAAACCAAAGTATTTTATCCTATCTCATATACAAACTACCATTTACAAGAATACATCATGTTTACTCATAATTAGACATATCAATATTTTATTGAATGTCATGGTACCACGATTCATCTATAACACTACAGAAAATTTCTCACTATAGGAATCGTATTCATACCGTTGCAATTTATACAAATTTATATCAATCATTAAAGCAATATCATCTCGTCAATATTTGATAGATCAAAAATAAAAAACCATCTTAGATGGTTTCTATAAAAACACATCCATTCACAAACCATCACACTTGCCATTCACACATGTATATTAATTAGATATACACATTCATAATGAAAGGATTATGTGATTGACATATAAGATGAAGGTTTTCATCCAAACTGCATTTTTCATAATGGTAGGATTATGTGATTGCCATATAAGATGGTTTATGAATGTGCATATATAATTGATATAATGGTTTATGAATGTACATATATATAATTGATATACACGTGTGAATGGCAAGTGTGATGGTTTGTGAATGGATGTGTTTTAGTTTGAGCTTCTCCTTATCTTGTTTCCTACAATTGCTAATCCCTTCTTTTATTGTTTCAAGTATTTGTCCTAAGCTCGACATTGAAGAGAGGCTCCTCCTAAAAGACCTCGAGGAGTGCCAACCCAAGAAATACACTGATTTTCTCACACCCTCAGTCCATGCTAGATACGATTTTGGACCTCTTGTAACATCCCGCATTTTCTTTTATATATGTATATAGATATATAGTAAATAATTGTGATAAAAAAATGTGGATATATGTAGTGATGTGTGTTTGAATTTGGTAGATTAGAAAAATAGAGATTTAAAATGTTAGTGAAAATAATAGTTGAAATTTGGTTTTAATAAGTGAAAATATAAACTTTTAGGTCCTACAACTTGTATTAAATAGGTTTGGTATAGAAATATGTGTTGGAGAGGTTTGGGATAGATTTGGTTGGCTTAGGAATGGATTGAAAATGGAAAAGGGACGAAGACAGGCTATGAACAGTGGACGTGAACAGTGCACTGCTGCAACTTCAAGCTCGATTTAGACCTTGATGCAGTCAATATCTCTCAAAACTCAAAACATGAAAGTTTTAGAGCTCTTTCGTATAATTCCATAGCATCTTGAATCATCTCAATCGGAGCTTAGATGAGAGAGTTATGCTCAGATAACGTAATAATGTCGAAATAGTCCAATTAGCTTCGTTTTGCATTTAATGTCTCCATTTGCATACTAAATCAAAATATAAGAATAATGAGTACTTTTAACCTTCAAATAAGTATAAAAGGCTTTAAGAAACACCCTTTATCACATTTTATTTACAAACATCGCAAAACTTCATTAATAGCCGATTCGGATGGCTAAAATAGAAACTTTAGTGTTTTGGGTGTACGTTGACTTGGGTGTTGAGATAAATCATAAAAATAAATTTTTTTAGGTTAAAATAACATTAAAAATGAATTTGGAACGTCGAAAAACCTTAGGGTAGTTATATGGATCAAATTAGAGATTCTTAGTGGAAAAACCGTAAATTTGGAGAAATCCAAAACAGCCTGTGAACAGTATTTTTTGGGGCTGCTATGTTTTAAACTCATTTTCATCTCATTTACTCTCATTTTCTTCACTCCCCTCACACCCCCACACCTCTTGAAACCCTAGAGGGCATTAGAGAAGAAGAAAGGAAGGGAAAAACAAGAGATTCAAGGGTGATTCAAGATCAAATATTCTTGTTCTTCACTCTAAAGCTAAGGATTCAAGGTAGGGGTTTTCTTTCATTCACTTACATTGAGGCTAGGGTATTTATATATGTATGTTTTGACTATCAATGATATATATATGCTATGGAATCATCCTCTCTTAGACTTTTTGCAAGGATTACATGTTTTGAACAAAGTAGGGTTTAATACCCATGAAATCTCCTTTCTAGTTTTAAAATCCTAATTTTTGGAGAGTGATGTATTTTCTTCCTAAATGCTTTCTTTATTATGGATTTCGAAATCTTAGTGCTTTGTGTTGGGTAGAAAAATGATGTTATTGTGATCTCATGTATTTTCTTAGTTAGTTGTAGAATTGTTATATGATATATTTTAGGAATTTTGGATAGATGCTTGTAAATTGAGATAAATTTTGGAATTGTATGCTTGTTTGGGTTGTTTATGATCCCTTCCCAAGAGGTTCCCGGTAAGGATGTTTGGGAAATAATGTAGTGATTGGTGAGAGGTTCCATGTAAGGATGCTCATCCATTTTCAAGAGGTTCTCGGTAAGGATGCTTGAGAATAAAAGGTGACCTAAAAAGGGGGGTGGAGGTTACCACAAAGTATGCCACCTACCGAAAGAATTGTTGGGAATTAGTTATGGCAATTAATGATTATTATTTGTATGTGGTGCTCATTTATTCATTTAAGTAATGTTTTTAAATAAACTTGAGATCCTTTTTAAATGTCACTGCTTTATTTCAAATTATGTATCTATGTTATATTAAAATTAAGGTCGACCGTTTTAAATATTTTTCTAAACCTTGTATAGGTTTGGGAGAATTCTTCTACAGAGCTTCGTGCTCACCCCCTATTGCTAACATTTTTCAGATTACCTGTTTGAGGAGGAGGACGTAAGGGTCGAGTAGCCCACTACTTGGGAGACTCCACGTGACAGGAGTGTGGATCCCGAGGTGGACGCATAGAGCGACCTCCTTTCCTTTTATACTAGACTAGGACATTCTTTTGAAACATTGTGTAGTCTAGCTTCTTTTATTTATTTCACTGCGCTTTCTTAATTAATTTTTGAGATGTAATAGCCATGACTGGGCTTATTCTTTTGGATAATATTGTAAATATTCGTGGATGATAAATGAAGTCTTTTTTCTTAAGGGATTATGTTCGTGCTCTCATGATATGAATGGTTTTAGAATATAATGTCATCCAGGGTGTGTTTTGGGGCGTTACACCTCTGGAGGCAAGAAGTGAAGCTGTTGCACCCCTGTCTACCCTCAACAACGAAGAATTTGCTGGTAAAACCTTTGTTGTGTGCGTTATTTTGTTGATTCCTTGGCTAATTGATTTTTTTTCTAGCTCTAAACACTATAGCCGTTGATGCTAATGTCGTAAAGGCTAAGTTGGCTAAGATGAGAGAAAAAGCTCAAATGTCTAGAGCCACCGGGAAGAGGAAGGCTGAGTTGGAGTTGGGCGAAGTTCTGAAGCATCCTCTAAAGGCAAAGGACTCTCTAAAAAAGGCTCCACCTGCCCCCTAGTCTTCCATGGTGGTCCCTTCAGTTTCCTCTCCTTCTACTAAGCTTAAGAAGACTCCTACAAAGGTTGCCAAGACCCCCCCCCAAGTCAAAGGAGATGGTCGAGGCTTCAAATACGATAGCCCCATCTCTTCAGAATCCCTTTCTGACGAAGTCTACTGAGGGAGAGTCTTTTAAATCGCTTTTTGGTGAACTGGGGATCTCTTAAGCTAGAATGGCCATGGGTGGATGTTCTCTCATTAGGGATGTAAACTTGGATACCAATGTCCTCCTTTTAGTCATTCCTGAGGCTGACATTCAAGATGCCTCTCTCCATATCGGCTGTCATAGCCTTGTGTGGGGCAATCTCGATAAGCCCCTAACTTTTCCTTTTAATTGAAACTCATTTATTGAGATTTTTTGTCCTCTAACTCGACTTTTATTTTTATTCTTCTTTTGCAGATGACTATTTACATTGGGGCTCTGGTGAGTAGAGTTCAAGCCCAAGAGACTGCAAGAGGTTTCTCAAGGTTTTTGAGCTCATTGTTGTCGAGTTATCCTTTGCGAATGACGACCTCCAAGCTCAAATGAAATAATTGACCTCATCTAAGAAGGAGCTTGAGTCTTAAGGTCAAGCTCAAGGCGGATGAGATCAAGCTTAAAACTAATGGTCTCCTCCAAGCCAAAAAGGATATGTTAGCAGCCCAGGATGCTATCCAAGACTTAAAGGACGAGCTGAAAGAGCTATGCGAGATCAATGTTTTCTACTTGAATGAGATTCTAAGAGATCCAAGGTAGTTGAGAGAGAATCCATCATCATCGACCTGAAGGATGAATGTGTCACTGCCTATGCCAAAGGCTACTTCGCCTTCCAGGTAAAGGCTATGAAGAAGTACCCAAAGCTGGACTTTGACTTCGAACCTTCTCTTGGAGAGGAAGAAAAAGAAATTTTTGCAAAAAGGGGCTGACGAAGAGCCTGTGCATATAGCGGAGGTGGACTATTCTGAGCCTATTTTGCCAATGACTACTTTTGAAGTGGTCCCAACAGTTGCTTCTAGGGAGATGGAGACTTCTAAGCCCACTCTGCCAACAGCTGTTATTGACGAGATGGAGACTCCTGACCCTACTTTGCCTGAGGACCAGTCAATTTCAATTGTTTCCTTATCTGAGGGACAATTAGAGCTAGCTCCATTTTTGCTAGAAAGTGAGGCGGTGTTGCTGACCCTATGATCCCTAGAGGCGTTGAAGAGGCTACTTTTGCAATAGATGCTTGACCTTTCTCTCTCTCTCTCTCTCTCTCTCTCTCTCTCTCTTTCTTGTAATCTTTCAACTTTCAGCCCTGTAATCTCCTTTTGGTTTTTGAATACAAGTTAATTTTGAAAAATCTTGTCTCAGTAACTCTTTCTTCATACTTGATATGTAAGCTTGATGTGTAGAGATATGTCTCCTTCCTTGCCCCTTGTTTCAGGAAGGACTTTTTTTCTGCTGGAAACAGCTTACTTTAGAACTACTTGCTTATAATTTGAAGGATCCCAAGTTTAAGGTCTGTGTGTCCTTCCAGAGCTTGCAGAATTCTTCTTATGAATTGAAGAATTCATTTTTAATTTATGAGTTGGGAAGATCATCACTCGTTTGTTTACGAGTAGAAGAACTCATCTTTATGAGCTAGAGATCCCATCATGTGTTTCATTAGTTAAAGAACTTATCTTTATTTTATGAGCTAGGATTATTTTACGAATTGAATAACTCATCTTTATTTTATGAGCTAGAGAGCTCATCGTATATTTTATAAGTTGAATAAATCATCTTTATTTTATTAGCTGCAGAGCTCATCTATGACTCAACACATTTTTCATGTGAATGAACTAAAACTTTTATTTATTATAGAAGATTTTTTACAAGAAATCCCTCTTTTTCTAGATTATTCTTCCCATTGATAGAATCTCTTCAAATGATCTGCATTTCATGAGTGAGACATAACTTTCCCTTTTTCAATTTGCCACTTGTAATTTTCGGGCCTAACTATCCATGTGACTATGTACAAACATTCCTAGTAAGGGCCTAGCTTTCCATGTGTAGGGTTCTTAATGGTCAGGAGGAGTTTCTTTAGGACAAGATCTCCTACTTTGAAACTTCTTTGCTTGACTCTCCTGCTGTAATACTGCACTGTCTTCCTCTAATAGTCTACGATGCGCTGTAAGGCGCTATTCCTCTTCTCATCTAATAGGTCGAGATTAATAAGCAACGATCTGTCATTTTGTTCTAGATCCACGAGCTTTATCCTTGGAGATAGGGTGCCTATTTTGACAAGAACCACTATCTCAATGCCATAGGCCAGAGCAAAAGGTGTTTCACTTGTGGTTGTTCTAGCAGTGGTTCTGTAAGCCTACAGTACGGCTAGCAGATGTTCCATCCATTAGATTTTTGAGGCTTCAAGTCTTGTTTTCAGAGTTGCCTTGATAGTTTAGATGGTGACTTCTGCTTACCCGTTAGACTGTAGATGAAATGGAGCAGAGAAATAATTCCTTATACCTAGCTCGACGCAAAATCCTTTGAACGCTGAGTTATCAAACTATCTCTCATTATCTGAGATGAGGGCCCTTGGAATCCCAAACATGTAGATTATACATTTCCAGACATAATTTTGAACCTTTTGCTTTGAGATCTTTGCAAGGGGCTCTACCTCGGCTCATTTAGTGAAATCATTGACTCCAATTATTGCAAAATTGGATTGTCCCATGCTTATTGGAAGGGATCCAAGTATATCTAACCCTCATTTCTGAAATGGTCAAGGGCTTACCACCGAGATGAGAAGCTCTGGTGGACAGTGTGGGTTATAGGCCAGAAATAGCCTTACCTCAGTGCCGTATTGGTTGGTGTTTGAGCTCCAATATGGGTCCCACAAATGCCTTTGTGATTTTCCTTAAGATGTAATTTACTTCGTCTTCTCCAACACATCTAAGGAGGGGCGAAGAGAAGCCTCTTTTGTATAATTTCCCTTGAATAAGGGTACATCTGGACGACCTAGGCCTTAATTTCACTACTTTTTTAGAATTTGCAAGTAATGTTTAGTGTTTTAAATAGGCTAAGATTGGGTATATCCAGGCTAACAGTGTACTGATGGAGAGAACATCTTCTGATTCAAAGCTCACAGAAGGCTAGGCTAGATGTTCCATTAGGATAAACCTGTCTAGATTTTCTTGGGAAGTGATGGTTAATCTAGCTAGAGCGTCTGCCCTAGAATTCTCTACTCGGGGGATTTTCATAATCTTAACCTGAACAAATTTTTTCAGCAACTCTTGTACCTATCTTAAGTAACGCCATCTTTTCTCCCTTGATTTCATAAGCCTCCTCGATTTACCTTACTACCAGTTGCGAGTCACTGTGTATTATGAGCTGCTCAACTTCCATGGAATTAGCTAACCTGAGTCCAGCTATCATTGCTTCATACTCTGCTTCGTTGTTTAAAGCTTTAAATTCAAACCTAAGGCATATTCCAGGTCTATTCAATCTGGAGAGGTCAAGATCAGTCCAGCTCTGCTACCTTGTGAGTTAGCCGTTCCATCAACCGAAAGCTTCCACATCGAGATATCGTAGGCAATGTGTGTTGAGTCTTGTGGTGCCCTTTGTCTCGTAGGAATGGTGAATTCTACGATAAAATTGGATAAAACCTGGCCCTTTGTCCCGTAGTCAAACTCGCCGAGCTCGATTGTCCATTTCACTAGTTTTTCTGACTATTCGGGCTTATGCAAGATTTGCTTTATTGGTTGATTCGTGGGGATTTCTATCACGTGAGCTTGGAAATAAGGTCTGAGCCTTCTTGTGGTTGTCACTAGGGCTAGAACCAACTCCTTTATTTTTGAGTATTTCTCATCTGCCCCCCTCAATGCTCTACTACAGTAGTATACTGGTTGTTGAGCTCTGTCTTGCTCCCTCACCAATGCTGGGCTTGTGGAAAAATTTGAAACCACAAGGTACAAGAAAAGGACCTCTCCTTCCTGTGGGCTACCTAGAACTGGGGGTGAGTTGAGGTATTCCTTAAGAGCTTTTAATGCCTCTCTGCATTGCTCATCCTAATTAAAGGCTACTTTTAGTATCTTGAAGAATGACTGGCACTTATCGCTTGATCTAGAGACGAATTGGCTTAGGATTGCTATCTTTCTTGTTAGACGTTGGACTTCCTTTATGTTTGTTGGCAGCTACATGTCAATTATTGCTTGGAGTTTCACTAGGTTAGCCTCGATACCTCACCTGCTGACTATGAAACCTAGAAATATTTCTGTAGAGACACCAAAAGCACATTTTGCAAGATTGAGCTTCATCTCGTATTTCTTGAGAATTTGAAAAGAGTCTTCAAGGTGCTGGATGTGGAGCTCAGCCTTTAACTATTTTACCAGCATGTCATCAAAGTAAACTTCCATAGATGTTCCGATAAGCCCTTGGAACATGCGATTCACTAGTCATTGATAGGTGGCTCCTGCATTTTTGAGCCCAAATAGCATGGCTTGATAATAGTATGTCCTCTGCTCAATAACGAAGGATATATTTTACTAGTTGTTGGGGTGGGTTCATTTTGATCTGGTTATACCCTGAGAAAACGTCCATAAAATTGAGTAGGTAATGTCCTGCCATAACGTCCATGATCAAGTTAATCCTAGGGAATGGGAAGCTGTCTTTGGGGTAGGCACGATTTAGGTCATTGAAGTCGATATAGAGGTGCCATTTGTTTTTGGTTTTATTTATGAACACCATGTTTGCAAGCCATGCCGGATAATCTATCTATTTGATGGATTTGACGTGGAGGAGCTTAAAAACCTCCTCATTTATGCCTTTTTGGCGCTCTAGGGCAAAGTTTATTCATTTTTTCTTTATAGGCTTGAAGGTCAGATCAACGTTGAGCTTGTGCACAATGACTAATGGGTCTATCCCCTGCATATCTTCTTGTCTCCAAGTGAACAACTCTATATTTGCCTTTAAAAATTGGATAAGGAGATGTTTGACCTCTTTGAGCAATCTAGAACTGACATACACTAGGTGCCTTGGGTCATCGTCCAATTGGACAGGCTCTAGTTTTTTTGAAGGTGTGGGTCTCGTCTCTAGCTTATCTCTCTTGTCAAGCTCATCCAATTGTATATTTTCAACCTCCTTCTGTTTCATTGATGCCACATAGCACTCATTTGCTATGCGCTGATCTCCTTAGACCATTCTTATACCCTTCTTTATCAGGAACTTTATTACTCGATGATAAGCTGAGGGGATAATGACTTGATACGATATGTGTACACCCAAGTGCAGACGGTCAAGTTGTAGTAATAATTTGGTTAAGTCCGGAGTCGAATTCACGGAGAACTATTGTTGGTGATTTGAAGTAAACAAAGACAAAGACCATGTGATTGTAACCTCTGAGATTTATAGTGATGATGTTTAGACATTTTCCTAGGCCAATATATCATTCTTTCGAAAAATATTTTCTAGAGAAAATATAAGATAAATTCAAATGTAAACAGTCACCCTTTAGCTCAAGGATCTAAACATGTAGTTAATCATCCGGTTTATTATACTTGTGCTTGGTAACTCAATTAACTTTCGTGTCAACATCAAGTTAATCGGAAGATAAATGTGGATTGTGAGAAAAGCGCAAGGTTCTGATGCCTTTTTAGAAGTTTACAAGAATTGTTTGTGCCGAGACTTAATTCGTCTACAAATAAGCAAGTGTTTCTACAAGGTATCCAACCATGACGTTAATGTTCCATCCTTTAAATGAAGTACAATAATTGTGAAGATTGAAGGGTGGCCGGAGTACTTGCCTTGAACCAATGAGTCTTTCTATACAAGAGTCATCTATGTTTTAAAAAGTACTCACGGTTATACAAAGTACCTTAGCTTTACTAGATACAATCAATCATTCAATAAGCAAGTAAAATATAAACATTTAAGCATAAATGAAATGCACAAATATAACTTCTGGATAATTTATACATATCCATCATTTCTTACTAAAGAGTGAATGAGAAACTACTCACTCTTCATGGCTTTGGTAAAACTAGAAAAGTAGGTGATACTTATTCCTTCAAGTAGAGGAATTACAAGGTAAAATACAATAAGAGAGGAGCCGATCTTCGACAAAGAATGATTGAATTACACTCCACCCTTCACGGCTTTGGTAAAGCTTTAGAAAAGTAAAAGAGTTTCACTTCTCTAAGGGAAGAAGGAAGCTCAAGCAATGGAAGTGAAAGACAATTAATAAAAGTAGAAGAAAGCTAGTCACTTTTGGAGGGTTTCCATCGCAACCAAAAGGTGATCTACCTTCCTTTTTGCAAGTAATTGAAAGCCTAAGTATAAGACTAATTCTATAACAAGCTAAGAAATGTTGGTCTAGTGCCAATCCAACTCCCTTTTGAAGCTCCCACAATGGGAGTATTTATAAGCAAAGAGGAGGGGGCAAGGTAGTGTGGAGGAATAGTACAAGGCCTTCAAAGTCCAATGTCTGGAGATAAAATCAACCACTCTGTAGCTTGTCTGAGGACAATGTTCGAATGTTATCTGGCGTTCGAACGTTGTTTTTGTCTTTGCTTGATGGGTGTTTGAACGCCAGATGGGGTCTGATCTTCTCACTCAAGTGGCCTATGTTCTTCTGTGAAAGTCATTTCCACACTCCATATACAACTTGACTTTGCACTCAACAACCTTCAATAATTCAGCAGAACGTTTTAACATTAATTGGCGTTTGAATGTGGTACTCAAGTATCTCAGTGTTTTCCTTCTTTAGCTACAACACGTCATATCTCAGTATTTCAATAGTTTGGTCTTCAAATAATTCAAGGGAACGTGAGTTGACGTTCGAATGTTCTTGCTTTGGTCCAAGCTTTCCCCAATATACTGGTGTTGCTTTTAAGTTTGATATTTTGCTGCCTTTGAGCCCTTGTTCACTTTAGAACCTGAAATGTCATCATTTAACCTCCATCAAAGTATAATTAGTCTTAAAAATGCATAGCGATATGTTAATTTTAACTACTAATCAGATAGCTCGAATAACGTTGAGGGAAGGTCTCCCAAAGAGAATATTGTAGGCTGGAGGGGCCTCCACGATCAAGAAGTGCACAATGGTTGTTGACAAGCATAGGAGATCTCCCCATTGTAAGAACGAGCTGAATGGATCCTTGGAGGAGCACTCTTTCTCTTGAGAATCCAAGCAAATGGGTTCTTACTGGCTCAAGCTTGTCTCTACCATGCCCATCTTGTCAAAGGCTAATGTAAAGATGATATCAGCCAAGCTACCATTATCAATATGAACTTGGTGGATAGTTTTGTTGGCGATTATGGATTTTACAACCAAGGGATTGTCGTGAGGATGTTGACAGCCTTCTAGATTTAAATCCAAGAAGGTGATGTCCATGCTTAGCCAGGGTGACTTGGACACGGTTTAGATATCCAATATATCTTCAGCTTAGGCCCTCCTTATGTGGGATTTTCTTGTTGAGCTCGTCTCCTATCCATCAGCGTATCCTCCAAAGACAACCCTAATTTCACCCATAGGTTATTGATGCTAAGGTGGAGCTTTTTGTTGTGGTGCAGGTAGGTTAGCTCGATCCTTATCGCCTTGTGCTACAAAGTGGCGCAACTGACCTCGCTGAATTAGGAATTCGATCTCCTTTTTCAGCTGAATATAATCATCGGTGTAATGGCTCAAGTCCCAGTGATACTTATAGTACTTTGTGGCATATTTCTTATCGAGATCCGCCTTCATCTGACGTGGCCATCTCAGGAATTTCTCGTTGTAGATCTCATAGAGTACTAGTGATACTGTGGCATTGAGAGGTGTGAATTATCGTGGAGTATACTTCGGCTATAACTCCTGAGGTCGAGGGCCCAGGCAGTCTTTGATGTTAACTCTCCTTTTTGGGGAACAATCCCTATCTTTCCTTGAAGATTGTTCTCAACTCTTGTCCTTCTAGAGACTTTTATCCCTTTTCTTCTCCTTTTCTCTATGAGCTGTGGAACTTCTAGCTTTTGAGAGGAAAGCTTCCTCGCCATTGATGTATTTCTCTGTTTTTGCCAATATCTCAGCCATATTGGCTTAAGGATTTTTAGCAATTGAGAAACATCATATCCTTCGACTATACTCTCAGCCCGATAATAAAGGCTGTGAGGGCAAATTTCTGGTCTAAGAGGTCCACCTTTAGGGACTCTGAGTTGAACCTTTAGACATAACTCCGTAGTGACTTGTTTGGCCCCTACTTAATGTTTAACAGGTGGTAACATGGATTTCTGTAGGTTCGAACTCCTATAAAGTGGGACACGAACGAGATAGAAAGCTCTCTAAAAGAGAAAATCGATGCTGAAGACAACCTATTGAACCAAGCGAAGGCCGAGCCCTTCAATGTGATAGTGAAAGCTCGACAACACACTGGATCGTGGTATCCATGCAATTGCATCTGATTTTTATAGGTGTTGAAGTGGTCCATGGGGTCTTTTGTCCCATCAAATTTCTTGATTTGGGGCATCTTGAATTTTTGGGGAAGAGGGAAGTGTAGCACCTTAGGGGTAAATGAAGATTCTACTTGCTGAACCAGAGCATCCATGGTCATTGAGGTTTTGCTCTTCACCTCCTCCTTCATGTGGCTAAGCTCTTGTTAGATCACTTTGAAGTGTGCCTCCCAGAATTGATCCTTCCCACCTTGTTGGAGTAGATTTGGGAGGAGCTCGTTTCTAGGAGTTACTTTGTTTTGACTTTGGAACTCTTCTTCTTCCCCGTTTCTTTAGGCTCAGTGGTGAACTTCATCAACATGACTTCATTTTCTTCTGTGACCCCTCTTAACGGATTCTGATGATGATACTCCCTTCGTGGGGGATTGTCCTGGGCTGGTGGTGCCTCTTGGGGACGGTGGGCATGAATAAGATTCAATAGATCTTCATTTTGTTAGAGGAGGCGATTGTTGGTCTAACGTAGGGCCTCGAGTTTGTTGTTTGGAGGAGGATCCACCATTTGCAAATTGACTTCTAGGTTTGGCAAAGGATTCATGGGAATTATGTATTGTCCCCCTCAGAAGTGACTTCCTACTGGTTTTGTAAACGTAAAGGATTCGCCTGATTTTTGCTTATGTTACACGAAGAGACCATCAATTACTAAATAGATCAGTAGAGTTTAAACAAGAATCGAAAATAATTGTTCCCATAGATGATGCCAACTAATGGTGTGCTCAACACAGCTAAACACAGAAGAGCTACTTGGGAATCACTACAGTATCTTCTCAGAGCTTCTAGGCCCTCGGGGGTTAGATTACTAATTCAATCTATGACATCCCAAAATATGGGGCTCCGTTGATTAGCCATCAACCCGTGGAATACCCGTGGATACTGAGTAACTCGGTATCACACCACTATGCCCCATTTATTGAGGTCCATAATTTAACAAAACTTTGGGCAAAGTCTCCTTTGTACAGAAAGCTCTACCCAAAACACAACTTGTGCGCTATGCAATCACACGACCCATCCGAAGTCTAATATACAACATTGACCACACCGGGTCCATTTATCCATATTTATATAACAACATTTAATTACATGACCCATCCGAGATCTAATATACATAAATACATACTCCCACATCATGAATTTATGCATTAAACATAGTTAATACAAATTCAAAATTATAATTCTTTTACATACATTACATGCTCAAAAACTAACTTTGCAAAAGTTTTACAAAAAAAGAACTAAAAGTCACAAGCCGACCTTTCTTCGTCACTAGGGCCCTGAATGAGCACTGTCCAACGGCGTGTATCCCCCACCTGAAATATTTTCCCGTATAGGGTGAGCTACGCTCAATAGAGTATCTCCTATAGAGGCTACTCCTCAATCTAGATGCATATGAAATGTTCACAATACAACCAATCAATAATTCAAATATTCCAATCAAGAATATACATCCAATGATAGGAATTTTATGTAACGCTATGAAATGAGATGAGACTCACTCATGCACTTTAACCCGAGTCCTCACCGACTCCCACAACACAATGCAATAAAAATATGTAAAACATTTGTCATTAATGAAATACATCAAATGGTCGTTTTTGAAATACAAGTCATTGCGTTTATAAAATCAATTCATTGTTGGATGTTTCCTATCGAATGAATACTTTATAAAATAAGTACACTTTTTTAGAATTTCACCTCAGAGGAGTGTATGAACCAAGTATTTTATAAACAAAATCATGTGTCTTTGTTGGGTAACGGAGTTTTGGAACCGCACCGCGGGTTCCGCAAATCAATACACTTTTCTGAAATTTTACTTCAGGGGAGTGTATGAACCAAGTAGTCGGGTCTTGCACCTGAGGGAGAGTCTAGCTCTTCTTGCTATAACCAACACAAGTTTTTCATGTATGCAACCGTGCGATTCAGTAGGATATTCAACCCCACTTTCTTGAGCCCACTCATCAAACACCAAGTATGGTGATTGATTCAACCATGCATCACACACCCATACTCATGGCCATGTATATATTTTTTTCGTGTAAATGCAATGTGATGCACAATTGCTCAATCAATGTCATGCTCAATGTAATGGATGTCAATGAGCCAAATTTAAACCACACATCTCAACATGTGTCACGACAATTTATATCACATGTATAAAACCACCAAAATTCATTATCATGTCAATACATCAAATAACATAAACCCAACACATATCTCAAGCATAACATTACACAATCTCATGCCAATCACTCTCAATCACAAGGCATAATATATTAACATATAGCATGCCCACAAAATCACTTTTTCATAGAATTACCAAGTAACTCTCACATATCAAAATCAAACTAGAAGTTGAACACACACACACACGTACTGATTTATGAGTTAAAATCACTTACTTTACTACATATTAAAGCACACATAATTTTCATCACCAAAAAATTACACAAGTACTTCCACATATCAAATTCAAGTTAGAAATTAAACACACATACACACACACTAATTTATGAGTTAAACACACTCACTTTACTACATATTTTCACGTATGTCATGACAATTTATATATTATACATATAATTACCACCTTTTGTCACAATGTTAAGAAATCAACATTTTATACTTAACAACCAAACATAAGCATGTTATTACATAATCTATGTCAATATAACCACTTTATTTCATATAGGCATTTAAGCAAACACCTTCAAGACATCATATCATGTAATCACATAAAATGCCCAAATTTATCACATAACTAAAAAAAAATCAGAATAAATGATTTTCAAATACCCAATTATCAAAACATTCAAAAAATCACAAACTAACAATTTCTAATTACCAATTCATACTAGAATTGAGCCTAAGTGCTAAAATACACAAAATATCTCACACATTTTCTATGGACACCATAGTTTAGAAATAAATCAAAGTTGGAGGGAACCATACCTCTTGAAGCGTAAAACGAATGATAGAACCTTCAAGAATACAAACACCAACTTCTAAGTCTTGATTTTCCAAATTCTCATTTTTGGATCTTTGGTGCAATCCTTCATTTTTGGTGTGGTTGCGTAGCCCTCGTCGAGGAAATCAACTTTAACTCTTGGTCCGAAGGATTCCGACCGACGGAACTTCGAAAATCGTCAAGAAAAAACTTGTAGATCTTTGCTTTATTCTCTTTTGCTCCCTCTTAGCCCAACGTTCAGACCAGCAGAGAAAATCAATGGGAAAATCAGATTTTTCCATCTATTTATAGTCCCAAAACCCTTGGCTCACAATACGCCACACGCTCCTATTTTCGGGTCTATTTTCGCTCTAAAATGATAAAATTTTGTACCGGATTAAACTCAAAATATTTTATATAAAATTTATTTAAAATATTTTCTAAATTTCAAAATTTTTATAAAAATTTCGTTTTTAGGGGTCACTGGACACCAATCACCTCGAAAAACGTGAAAAAATTCGACTATCTCAAAATTCGACAAAATTTATCTGGGTAACTAGATTTTGCGAAATGAATCCAACGGTGAAGTCCGTTTCGTCGTCCGAGCTCTAGAAAATTTCAGGTTTGCAACCCGTACCGTAGTGATAAATTACCGTTTTGCCCTTTTTCATAACAAGTTCAAATTTTCCTAGGTTTTACACAATCAAACAAAGAATGGATGGACATAGGGTCTATAGTGATTCACCAGTTCGAAAGTTTTGTTATTCTACTCTAATAGAGTCTCGTGCTCTTGAAAAATTGTCTATTAATTGGGGAAAAATATTACACTGGATAATTGTCCAGATAATTGATTGATTACAAATGTGAGGGAGTTGATTCCTATTTATAACGTATAGTTGCTTCATGTGATTGTCTTGCGTGATCTCTGCGATCCTTCCGTAACTGATGTTATTCTAGTGTGATTAGCGTGATTCACCTCGAGTCGGTTTCTGAACCATATGTCAGAATATTTGGGTGTTATGAGTTACATTCCCTAGATGTGATGTGACCTTTTGTAGGGTACTAGTTGTTGTGGTCATCGCGTACACGAGGGTCTCGTTGTTGAAAATTCCCGACTTGCGCACCTCGAGCTAGTGATCATGAGTTGCGAGGTCTGAGCTGGATGGTTCTAGTTTAACCTTAGCTATTTTTAGTATCATAAAAAAAACAGATCCAAAAATATTATAGTGATCGAAAAATCAAGGCTTATCCAAGTTCTATAATATAAACATGTGTCCAAAGTGGTTGACCAATGAAAATGGAAGTTATAATTGTCTAGAACGTTCTTCTAATTATGGCATAATCGGAGATAAGTTGCCTATAAAATATTTGTAATGCTTTAGGACTCAAGTGCACACTATTTTTCCAGTGAATTGCTCATCATTTTTAAATTCTTACTATCAAAGTATTGAGATTCTTTTTATTATACTTTTTTTTTTAATTTTTTTTTGACATATCATTAATCATGTATTTAAGTAAAATTCATTGTATATAAGTAAGTCTTTCTCTCGTTTATGATAAATAATGTCCAAAAAAAATCAAAAAAAAAATATAATTGAGAAAATCTCAATCCGAAGAGAATGAGCTCTTCACACTATGCCCACGATCTACCAAAGATGCTCCGCGAATTTGAGAGGTGCCATGTTTCCATTAGGTATGACAAGTTGGGCTGGGCTTTTTGGCGATCTCTCTAAAACAACACGAGCAAAAAGAAGGTTCGAGAAGCCCCCATATTATATTTCGTAATTACAACAACAGCTTCTATAAACATTTTGTTTCTAAATCTAATAATTTGTCGGTCACAGAAAAGCCCTCCGAGTCTTTGGTCTCTCGCATCGTGTCCAAACCTGCGGTGCCCCCGGAATCTTCCGAAATAAGAGGAACATCTCTCTCCTGCAGATCGAAAAAAAAAATCCTCTCTCCCCCTCTCTCCCACAGACCCATAATAAGTAACTCTCCATTCCTTTTCGTCTCTTTCGTTGCATAATGGCTCATTACCCAGTCAATCAATCAATTTTCTTGCATTTATTCATGTTTTAATTGTAATATTTCTGGGGTTTTTGATTTGTGTTATATGGTCACTCATTACCAAGTCAATCAATTATTTTTGTTGGTTTTATTCACCTCTCTTAATCTAAAATTACATATTGCTTAATTCTAAGAGTTTTTCACCTGCAACTTTTCTGGGTTTTTTAATTGTAAAATTTCTGGGTTTTTTTTTTTTTTGGATTTGTGTGGGATAAGATAACAGCAAGTAATACATAGTAAAGGGTGTAGAAGAGAGAGAAATGGAAGGTGGTGCTGCTTCAGAGAAACAGAATGCAGCAGGGGAATCAACAACTGCATCGTACACATATTGGGTGAGAGAGGTCACCCAAGATGCTGCCCCTCTTCCAGTTCCTCGGAAGCTAACTCCTCAGGATCTTTCCAGCCATTCCCAGTCTACTAACCACCTCGGTTCTGCCTGGAATAGGGTATCTCTTAACTTCCTCTCTCTAGCTCTTGTATTTTTAAACAAAAAAATTCTTACCACTTACGAAATTTTTTTGGAAAAAAAATTGTATTTGGATTTATGTATGTCATTGTTTCATTATAGGATAGCCTTTTCTTCCGTTAGAGTGTCCTTTGGGTAGAAGAAAACGGCATGCTTTCCAAAATCTCATTTGAATGTGCCTAGTTAACTTCATCATTAAGTATATGTAAAAAGATGGGTTTAAGGTAGATCTATGATGAACGTCTACACATTTTTTTTAACCATATTAATATGCCTATTTATAATTCTTTTCGTTTCTAAGACCGACCATATTATATCTACTATCTCTAGCAACTTGGTCACGTGTCTTCTTCATATCTAAAGAACCATGTGATTAACTTTTTTCCTTTTTAAGTAGGTACATTGCTTCCATGGTTGACATGCATATATCAAGTTTGGTTTTCAAATACCATTGTTCAAATACAACTTTGAAAGTCTCTTAGTTTTGCACAAATGTGCTTTTTGCATTTATCATGAATTTTTTTAACCGAAATGTATCGTGCAATTTCTTGTAGTTATTGCAATCTTATCAAATGGTAAACATATTATGATATTCCATAAACATTTCTAAATCTCTGTAAGTAGCCATAAGGTGCTAAATCTTTTCCTGTCTTTTTTTTTACTATCATAGTATTTCTTTTGAACATTCTAATTGGCTGAAAATATTTATTTGTCTAATCTACCAAGCCTATGGTTAATATGTCAAGTATCTAAACTTGTATGATTTACATTTAACAAGTTTCCAAATTAATTTTATATATTTCTGGAATGTTAATATCTTTTATTCTTTTAAATTCCACCAGCTATGATTTTGATCATATTTTGATGCGTATATCTCGAAGCATTGTCCTATGTGATATGATCCAACTCTTTCTTGGAGTAACCCTACAATGCATAGATAAATGATCTATTTTTTTTACTTAGAAAAAATTCTATAGGGCTACTGTTTATCCCATTGTTGTGAGGAGTGCGTTGACGCTAGCCCAGGTCCGAGATAAGTTGAGGCGCACTTGAAGCGCCTTAATGAGCTTGAGGTTAGTCTATTTCGTAGTGGCGTAATCAAGGTACATGAGGTGCTTGCTTTGGGTACATGAGGTGCTTGCTTTGGGCTTAAAGTCGCATGAGGCGTGATTTTTTTTCCCAGTGATATGTGTAGGGCCCTTGATATGTTGATGGTCATCGGAGTTTTTATATGCATAACATTAGATTTTATATTTAAATATAAATATCAAATTGTACCCCTAAAATTTATGAATCTTTATAGAATTTGTCTAATCTAACTCAGAGGTATAAATATCTAGGTTGGAATTGGTTAAGGTCCTTAAGGATGGTATAAGTCTTAAATTAGTGGTTTTTTGTAAGATATTGCTAAAATTTATTGTAATATTCCAGTATTTGATGCTAAATGTTGATTAATTTTGACAGAATTTTTCTTGACCTTGTTTTCTGTTGCTGAAATTAGCTAAAATGAGTTGTATATGATGTATTTGTTTGCACTTTGCAATTAGTTTTTGACAGAATATTATTGACATCTGCTGTTGAAACTGTATATTTTATATTTTGTTGATATTTCTAGATTTGGTTGCATTCAGTTGCATTTTCAGTATAATTTATATATACATAGATTATCTACAACATATTCCTCTCTTCGATGAATCCTATGCTCCGGCTCACTCCCCAAGTGACAGTGGTGCCTCTGCGTACTTTTTGTCCTAACAACACTGATTTATCCATTTTTACATGTTACTAAATGTTGATATCTGTTTTTCAAATGTGTTTGATATTGAGACCGTATTTTTGTTAAGTAAGAAACATGACTTCATTAATAATAAAACATAAATATCAGGCGAGGAATCTAATTGTTAGGACAATAGAGCGGCTAACAAACATAAATTACAAGAATCTTCAAACAATATTAACCCTTAATCACGCACCATACTCCAATTTTGATGAATAACATGGAAAGAGAGATTCAAAAATTCTTTAGTGACCGAAGCCCGTTGAGACACGAGGAATTTCACTCTTATTCCATAAAGATTCCCAACACTCATTTTTACCCTCAAAGATGACCTAATTATCCTTCCATACTACCCTTCTTTTACGTTGACTAAAGATAAAGTTGATGGGTTTGATATCAATGAAGTTTGTTACGGATTGGAGGACTTCTTTTGCAAAAGTGGGGCAGGTAGACGAGATCGGTAGTGATGATTATGAATACGCAGAGGATGACTCTGGAATGGCTGAAACTCTGATTGAGGTAGGTAATCCTTTTGATGAGAGTGAAGCTGGATCCAATGCAAAAGAACAGTCTAAACGTATTTCCAGTCTGGGGCTTTCTTTGTTAATTGCTTTTCTCCTTCTTTTACACACTGCTTGCATGAAAATCAACTTAGATTTAGGTCGTCAAATCAGGTGTAATAAAGGTGATATCTCTGGGAGGTTTTTTTTTCCTTTTCAGTCTTCTTTGCAATCTTATGACCTTGAGGGTGAATTTCTAGTGGATTATTTATGATTTGGGATTTGATAATTCACAGGGGAGGAACTCTGAAATTGGGTTGGGGAAGAAATTGTTATCTTCAATGATAAAATAGCCACTGAAGACAGATTGGATGATGGACATCTAGGAGCTGCTTGAGTTGAGTTAATTCATAAGGGTAGCCACAATATGCTTTCAAGAAATGAGGAGGGATAGTTGGTGATTACTTGTTTGATGAAGCTAGTACGGTTTTATTGAAGGATTTTTTTGGGCTACAATTGAGTTTAAGCTACTTGTTTGCCAGTATATGGAATGGTCTATTAGGGAATTCAATGCTGCCCAAATGTTTAAGGACTGATCTAAAGCTATTGTGGAAATCTTCTCTTAATCCAGTATATGGAATGGTCTATTAGGGAATTCAATGCTGCCCAAATGTTTAAGGACTGATCTAAAGCTATTGTGGAAATCTTCTCTTAATCAAGTAAGAGTTGAAGTTGAGCAGATGAAGTTTTACCTAATGTAAGAAAGCTAGTCAAATAACCCTTTAGTGCTTGAAGTAGTTTTTCTGTCCTGTAATTGTCTTTCTTTCCTTATTCTAGTACTTTTTTGCATGCATACTTAGGTGCATTAGCTAAACCAGGCTTGCTCTAGCTCCTATGTTCTGCTAGTCCAATAATTTTAAGAAGAATCAAGAGGATTGAATTGTGCCTCACTATTGCCATCTAAATATCTAATCAATGTGCATTTATGAACATTTGAAGGTGGATATAATGTTCTCTATGTATGCTTTGTGATTGTATGTGACTTGAATTGTGCCTTACTATTGCCATCTAAATATCTAATCAATGTGCATTTATGAACATTTGAAGGTGGATATAATGTTCTCTATGTATGCTTTGTGATTGTATGTGACTTGTTGCAAATTATCTATTTTAATAAAATTTCAAGTCATTGCATTGACTGTGTTGTATGTTCAAACAGGCTGGAACTTGGGAGGAGAAGAATTTAAACAAATGGGCGAGTGACAGAATTAAGGTTTGTATGTTGGAATAATAGTCAAGTATTTTTTTATTACGATAAGATTTTTCAGGTGGTTTTTGTGTTTATCCTTTTCTCATATCAAGGATAAAATAGTTGATGAACTCGCTTAGTGGTTACATGGAGTTCAACTGTTCATGTAGCTTAAATCTTTGTGCACTGTTTGGGTAAATATTGAAAGTGTGCTGCTTGATTTTATTCCTTCAGACATTGTTGTTTGTGGCTGTAATGTTACTATATGGTCCAAAAGATATAGAATATTCAGGCATATTCGTGAAACTATCTATGTATATGCCTGATTGTTTTCTATGTTTCTTTCTGAGATTAGTCTTGAATCACAGGAGTTGCTTCAATCTGTGGATTCCTTGGAGTTTTCGGGTGGCAGAGCTGATATTACAGAAGTATCGAAATGTGTGGGCGATGTAAGTGCTTGTGAAAGTGTTGATATCTCTCATGACTCCATATCGGGCTTCTAAACCTCTTATGCATGAATAACATTTGTGGCATTGTCTAGTTTTTTCTTGTCTCCTATTCTTTCAAAGTTTGTTTGCCAGCACTCCCCAGGGTTTCATTGTTTCGAGTGCTCAATTGCACAGGATATTGTTGGAGACAAGAGAAAGAGGTGAATTGGTATGAAATATAAAAAGTATTGAAATGCTCTGGGACACCTCTGCCCGCCAAAAATATAGGGCCGAAATTATGTCTAGTGAAGTTAATAAGTTGTTAAATTATGAGATATTTGCTGTAGGTATCTTACATTAAAAGACTGCATCAGCTTTGTACTGCATGAAGATTGTTGTTTGTAATCATGCTTGTTTTTGTCGAAGCACCTTGTACTTAGTGTTTGTGGCAATCTATGTATCGATTTTTTTACATGACTTTCAGGGATTCATTAATTGTGACGTTTATTAATTGTGTACTCCTTACTTGGTGAAGGCTTTACAAGGGTTCAAGCGCCCTTCCCCTCCTCCCCCTCCCCAAAAAAAAAAAAAAAAGTTAAAAAAAAAATAATAATAATTGTGTCGCACCATTGAGCTTGGTGCTGGATCATGTGATTGATGTCTGCACGGCTATTGCTGTGGTGCAACAGAATGGGCCTTGTCCCCAGTATATAGACTGCCTCCTCCTTGTTAGGACTCATGAATTTATGTAGTAATCATATAAGACATTAGACTACTTTTGAGGATTAAGATTTTTGTGTGTGTGTGTGTGTGTGTGAGAGAGAGAGAGAGAGAGAGAGAGAGAGTCCCCTCAATCAGATATACGTCCCTTTTTTGTTTGGGACAGTTTGTTTTCAGTGGGATATTTCTGGTTTAATCATTTTCATCTCTTTTTGATAGTATTTGAATGTGATGTGCAGGCATTCTTGGTGACTGTACGGAAAAAGAAATGTGTTGGCTACACTTATGAGCTGACACTGAGAGTCAAAGGTAAGCTTTTGTCTAAAATGTATAGCTCCTTCAGTTCTCTATATTGTATCTTTTTTAAGTTGCTTCCCCGCCTTGCGAAAAAAATCATGTTCAGCTGTTGAATAAATTCTATGGAAACCAGGGGAATGGTTTATTGGTGAGGAGAAAAAGAAAATCAAGGGCTATATAGATCTGCCAGAGTTCTCGTTTGGGGAACTGGATGACTTGCAGGTACACAACATACTCCAGTTAAAAAAAAAAACCATTTTGAAAGAGCTTCGAAAAATGTTGTTGAGATTCCTGCTTAGATTCTTGATTGATGCAATGATGCCTCTCACTATCTGTTTTTGCATGGGGGGCACGAATATCCATAGAGGAAGATAAGTGATTTTTTTGTTAGTTCAAAATTTTCTTTGCATGGCATAAAATAAACAGAAATGACTGAATATATGCTGCATTCTATGTACGGGCATATTATTCGTGGAGGTGATAGGCAAGTTTACTTGGGCTGGATTAAGTTCACTACAATTTTTCTTGTTTTTCTTAATAACGTGTTTGGACCTCTAATAGCATCTGAGTGGTTTCAAAATGGTACCGCTGCACAAGTGCCATATACTATGTAAGTCCAGATCACCACAGAAATGCCTGATAACACTACCATTTTTGTGCACCAATATTACCCAATATCTATCTCATCCACATTACCACCACTATCTATTGCTATTTGACTCATCAGAACATCTTCTATCAACGACTGATTATGCTATTGTAACTAAACCTCATTTGCCGCCAATAAATGCCATGACATTCACGGAACCAAGTTGCAAAATTATACTTTGCATACACTACCTAATTTTCTGATTATACTAGTTTTAATTATCTAGAGAGTGGAAAAAGTACCTACACAGAACCTACAAAATGATTAACCCACTCAGATGGTTAACTAATTTAAATTGATTTTTTATAAATAATACATGCATATATTATGTTACTTGAATTGCGGGGTGATTTGGTACGTGGTACTAAGTACGTTGTGTGAGGGGAGTAGGCTTAATTGATATGGTATTTTGGGTCGCAATTCCTTTTAGAATCTTTATCTCATTTTTAGTATTGTACGAAATTATATATAATAGTATCCATAATCACATTCAATTACAATTTTTTACCGTTGCTCTTGATTTCCTACTGTCTAAAATTGTATTTAGTTGTATATTCATACACACAAAGTTAATTAATATTTATTTTATTGTTGCTATATATGTGTTTCCAAAGCAAATCGATTTGGGATTGATATTACGATTTGGGGTCGAATATTTAGGCGATCTGAATTGCGAACCTACACTTTTCAGATTTGAGATCGTTGTACCCAGATCATGGGTTGTCAAGGGTGTAGCGATTTCTAGTAACTATGTGTATATACTCCCCATGTTTGGGCAATGGAATAAAAATGGTTTTGCTTTCATACTAGTGTTTAACTAAGAAGCAAATACACTTCATTTTGGCTAGAGACGTTTGGGACACAAACACGCTAAAATGAGTGTCTGGTATTTTTATTAATTTTTTTTCGGGCACGTTGGGGACACATGACCGACATGACATGCCTAAGACTCGTTAGGGACATGCTGTCGAAACGTTGGGTTCTCGTTTTGATTTTTTTTTTTTTAAATTTGTTTGAGAACTTTTTAGATAATTTTGTAATTAGGAGTTATTTTTGTAATTTTAAGGAAATGTGTCAAAGTCATAATATAAAAAGAGTTATAATCACTACATTGAACATAAGACATGAATGTAACATAATTTTGGATACGAATACAAACTAAATATAAATGGAATAAAATTTTAATATGAATGAAATGTGAGAAAAGATGAGGTTACAAAATTGGAGCTTTTTAAAATGAATAAAAATTGGTATGACAAAGTAGAATATTTTTGAAAATAAAAGTTTGTAGTAGTCATTGATTTTTGGATCATGGATGTTAATCTTGATTGTGTATCAGTATATCTTATATTCTATTTTTTATGTAGTGATATATGGTGTGATTTTTTAGAATTAGGGGAAGGATAAATTAAAATATTATTATGATATTTTTTTTTATTTTAATCACATGATTATATATATATATATATATATTATTTAATGTATCCCCAATGTGTCAGTGTCGTACTTTTAAAAACATTGTGTCGGCATGTCTATGTCGTGTCGTATCTATGCCCGTGCTTCTTTGGTGTATACAAATACATATGTTTCATTCAGCGAATTGTGGTGTGAGTCATTCTCTAATTTATTGGCTCCGTTACTAGTGTATGTCTGTCTGATTTGAGAAAGATAGTGAAGAAAAAAAGAAATGAATCCCAAATCTACTCTCTATCTTGGAAAGATAGAGAAACAACGTGATAGGGGTGTGGAAGTACACATGTATATGTTATGCCATTTTGAATAAGTTTATATATATTTATTGGTTTAAATAGCATCACTCTTGTTAAAAAAAAATAGAACCACTGATTTACAAATTGGGCTTGGTGAATTCTTTGGCCTAAAATTGCGTACCATGATTGTGTCATGCTTTCTTTACAATTATACAAGAGTGGTATATATTTACCGACGATGGCCTTGAGTTCAAGGGCAGAATATCATGGTATGGGCTGTTCAAATTGAAATGCACACAGATATATCCTCGCACATTAAATAGTGGACTTGAATGTAAGGAAAACAAATCAACCATCATTGCTGTTGCCCGCTTAACAAGTATTTTTTTGTGGCATTTGGTACATGATATATATTATGGAGCCATCAGACTACATGCCTCTTGGTCAGACCTATGGTCACTTTTGCCCAATACTGGGTCTTAAGGTTTGAACTCAATCTCAGGCCAACTGAAAAGGAATGGTTTAGCATTTTTTAACATATACTCCAGACTACCTTTTGGTGAATGTATGCCAGTTTGCAAATCTGGATGTGGTCGTACGAATGGTATGTCCAATATGATGCATTGATAGCGAAAGTCTGATCTGTTACTTACGCCAAAATTTTGTCGGAGTATGCTTTTAGAATGAGTGTGGAAGGTTACACCATACTGACCAGATCATTTATCACTTCATTGGCATCCGGGCAATTTGTGTTTATATTATTAGAGTTAACCTGACTTTTCGATGGTCACTATTTATACCTGCTATACCAGAAACTACTTAAACCTTTTAATCACTACAAACTGAATGCATTTATTTATGGGTGACTCAAGATTACTCTCATATTGACCAATACTTTGTTCGTCCTAAATAATTTTGTTAATTCCTTGCAATAAACCACGGCATGGTGTTAATTTGTGCGTCATACATGGTAATTTGATTGCAATCTGAAGTTAATTTGTCTTTTACAATGTAGATTGATGTAAGACTTGGTGAAGAGAAGGATCTTCTGCATCAAGATAAGCTGCGAATCAGCAAGGATTTGAAGCTGTTTTTGCAGCCTCTGTGTGAAAAATTGCGTCAATTCGAACAGGAACTCAAAGAGAGGTAGAAAGAGTTTATGATTATTTCTAGAACTTTAATTGAATGTCGTCAGAATTTTTTAGTAGTGACTGCCTTGTGATACCGTACATTTTGGGGCGCATTTTTATGGACTGAATATTGGAGATGTTGGCGAAAATCTTATGTTTTGAGACCTGTGTTCTTCATTAACATGAAACCAGTGTACTCGGTACTTTTATTTTGTTTGACCCGAGTTGGCTCTGTTGAGAATTGACATGAGTTCTGCTGTGGTTTCCAACCTTTCATGATGATTTGGTTTCACTTGATTAATGTGGAAAGTTTCTGACTCATTGTATCCTCTCTCTGGCTTAGTATGTCTGAACTGTTCTCAGTGTATGGTATTTTGCATTCTTATTTGGTTTTTATTTTATTTTATTTTATCGTAGTTCGCATTTGTACTTGTTGGCAATGTTATACTGGCTTCTGATTTTCATTTCTTATTTTGAATACTGCGGTATCCAAAAAGTGCACTTACTTTTAGGTGCTGTACTTTTTTTTTTTTTTGGGTCTAATAAAAATGTGACACCTGTTATTTTATTTTATATTAGTATTCTGATCAACAGTTATAATTAAATCAAAACAAGATCAATGAGTAGTTTTATTTTTGGTGTGGTACTTAAAATTGATTTTCGGTACCATGTCACTGTACACTAATTTTTGTTCAACGAATTGTAACTCTAGTTTACTGCTTCATAACTTGCAGGGAAGAAGGCAAGTGTTAGCTCAAAAAAAAAAAAAAAAAATTAGTGAAAAGGAATAAGAACCCTTAACATCTATAAGAACAAATAATTAGCAACGATATTTAACAAGATATAAGCCAAAAATACAAAAGAACAGGAAAAGGTAAAACCCAAGCACTGCAAAGAAAAATAATGCAAGTCATCTAATAATACACGTAGTGATAGTAACAGAGAGTTTCTTTTGAAATTCATGTTCTTTCTTGTTGGCATCCACATGTGGTATTAGTCGAAAGAATTTATTTCTTTAATGCCATTCTGTAGTGTGGTAGATCAAGCAGACGTTATAAAAATTATCATACCATTCTGGATGTATGGTAAGAAAGCATGGTCTTAATTATCAATGGGAAGTGCCAGCCCTAACTTTATAATTTTTATAGAAAGTTATAATAGTGCGTGAATGAAAGAAAAATCATTTAATTAAGAGATTTCCATAGATTTGAAAATGTTTTCCCCAAAAAGAAATGTTTGTTTTGAATAAACTCATGTAAAGAGCAACTTGTGAGAGTATTCTACATTACAAATTGTCTAAACATTAACATCGTCCATCTATTTCAATATTACAACATTTTTCTAAGCATGACATAATAACTAAAATAAACTAATTCTGTAACTTTCAAGCTTCAAATTTCGGATCGACATTCTGATCTGCTTCAAGTTTTACCTTTGAAACTGACCTAATTCTATCTTGTTTTTCACACTCAAATCCGAAAAATATAAAAGTATAGGGTGAATACAACTAGCTCAATAGAGAATTTTTTTCCAAGGTTTCAAAGATATAAAAATAGGTCAAGCCACAGTTCAATACACACACACACACATATACATATATATACTAATTGATGCACACGTGCGTTGTACGTGAATTATTTTGGAATTGATATTTTTTAATTTTTAATAAAAAAACCTTTGCTTCGAAAATGACTGAACTAAACATAGATCAGTATTGCAGGGTTCAAAATAAGTGGGTTAAGCCTTGAATATTCATGCCATTTTCCTTATAAAAAGAAACATCTCATTTCATTACATAATTTTGTTATAATTTTTTGCTTACTAAACGCAGACACAATCTAGGGCATTTCTCAAATCTCCCATCAATTTCTAGAAATGTTGGAATTGTGCGCTTAAACGATATCATGGAACTTCTTGCCTTTCTTCACCCTTTTTAGCCTTTTGCAAAACACCTCCCATCGTCAATCAATGCATCAGAGCAATGTCATATTCAAGTGCTGGCCAAAAAAAGAACATAGGAGCGACTAATAAGAAATTAAGAAAAAATAAGGAATGAATACGAGCAACTAATAGAAGCATAGTGTGTTGAGTAGAGGAGAATCAACAAGTAGTTGCCTTTTTGACACAGAATATATAAATACAAGTGGACACAAACATAAAATGCAAATGATATGATTCTTTTATCTAGAGTACAAACTATCGAGATACTAATTACAACCAATGGAGGATAGATATATGACCCAACTTCGTTTCCAAGATAAGCACCGAAATGCAACACAAAGGCAAAAATAGGAAGTTAAAACTGTGAATTTATTGCACCATTAGGGAAAACGGCAGCCATGATATGGAACATAACGAAAAACTCGAAGGGTTATAAGAGTATATGCTCACAGTAGCATATGCTTAAAGTTGTGCCATCACTATAGTGATACTATGACAATGTTTCAAAGTAGTTTAGTACTGGAGATAATAGTTTAGGCATTTGGGGCAAAGATAAAATCTCTGGGAGAGACAGATCCAGGATAGAGGAATTGAAAAAATAATTCTCTTTTCTTATTTAGCTTATATGGGTTTACCATCGTATTCATCTTCCTTGAATTTTGATAGCCACTATTACCAATTATTAGATCATGTATAAAAAAAAAAAAAGTTGCTATTGGGGACTTTCTTGGGGATGGAAACCAAGAATATTCAATCTCATATCATCTCAACTTTAAGAAACATTATCGACAAATAGAAAGATGCATTTGTCTAAGTTTCTCTGTCCTTCAGTCGTCATCCAATTTATCAAATAAAAAGAGTTTGTAATCATGGCCAGGAAGATTTTAAAAATTTGGCCAGGCTTAGACCTATTTCAGTTATAAATCAACAATGGGATGGAGCCAGCATGCAAATGATTTCCAAGTTTTTGGATGATAACATGTCAATGTTTCACAAACACATTACATACAGAGTGGTACCTCACATAAACGCAGCCAAGTTTCAACTGGGTTCTTTCTTTTGTTTTTTTTTTCGGAGGCAAGGAGAAAGTTATATAAGTAGAGTTTCGGTCCATACGAGGACTAACAACTTTTAGAAGTAAGGAAACAAAGTTTACCAATCCTTACAACATTGATATCTTGCAGCTTTCGAGGTTTTACATTAGTGATGTCGATTCTTTAAGAACGGTTGGGTATGTTTCCACTATGCTATAGATTGAGAATTATAAAAACCTTTTTGTTAACATGAAACTAAAAATTTCAACATATGAAAATAGAGCACAATATTCGCCCTACTTGGATGTAATCCATCCTTCTCAAGTTATGCAGTGACTTTACTCTATTTAAATTTGAATAACCAAAATGTCAATAGCAAGCCATCCCTTAATAAAGTTAGAGAACTTCGAGCATTGAATGAATGGCGGCCAAACAAATATTTTGATACTAACGTAACTAAATATCGTTCTTGTTTAAATTCCAAAGACCTTTTACAAGGGCATCATCATAGAATTTGCAATAACACCATCCCTTCTTTTACATTGAAACCTAAAACTGTAGATAAGAAACATATTCTATTAAAAAATAAGGGTGTCTATCTTCAAAAAAGTTATTTATGCAATCAATAAGAAACAAATGGATTAATTATGCTGCAATGATGTTTGGCCCAACAATTGTGCACCAAAATATTTAGGAACTTCACATTTGCAAGTTGTGTAAAGAATATAGAGAATACATACCATAAATGAATGCACTGCTGAAAAGCCAACAATAACAGTCTCAAAAGTTCTCAATCCACCGCCCAAAGAATAGAACTTTGACCCTACTATTCATTTTATTAATTCGGAGGCCTAAGGCATGCCTCAGAATCTATAGGACAATTCCCTGCAAGTGTCATCCATTTCAATAACTGCCATCAAGTTAAGCGAACGTTGACAAGTGAACATTACTTGATTTATGAAGTATGTATCCCATATTAGCAACATTGAGTCTATTCAAAACTAAAGATCATGTCTTCCAAAGTTTCATTAACTTTTCCATATATATGGCATGAGGCAGCTTTGAGCATTTCCCGTAGTATTAAATTTTCTTTTGTCGGCAAAGAATTCCTACAGACAAGTATAAACTTAAGAGGTGTGTTGAGATTCCAGATAAAAAGCCATTATTTTGTGATGTTGAGTGGAAGGCTTTTGTGTTTCTCTTTGATCTTTTTGGCATTGGCTTTTAACAAAAACAAAAAACAAACGAAACTACGTTATGTTGAATATAAAATGTTCACATATGAAATGTTTTTGTGATGCTGAGTAGAAGGTTTTTGTGTTTCTCTTTGCTCTTCTTGGCATTGACTTTTAGCAATAACAAAAAGCAAACGGAACTACATTATCTTGAATAACAAATGTTCACACATGAAATCCACAGAGATCTTGACATTGCTTCTAGAACATATGGACGAACTATCAAAATCATGTAATCCAATAGTTGACAACATATATTCAAAATAATTATGAACTATAAGGATGATATATGCTGTTAACACCCAATATGAAAGCTATTTAAACAACTATCAATGGAACGATTGGTGCGAAAGCATTCAAAATGAATAAACAATCATAGTGAGTAGCCTACAATACATCTGTGTGTGTTTGTGAAAAATGATGAAATAATAGATCGACAAGCCTACCTTGAGACGACTCAACAACTAGCCTTTGTTTAATAGTATCAACAATAGTAGAAGTTCAACATGCTCCTGTACTTCAGCAATAATTGTACTTTCTCACCTCCACCAAGTTTAAAAACCAATCCAGTCCCAGAACGTCTCCCAATTAACCCCCCCCAAAAAAAAAAAAAAAGAACCCCAAGGTTCAAAATCAAACCAAGATTGTCCTTTACCTCTGCATGGAGTGAAGAGATATAAATAGAAATTCAATATCCTATGGTTGATCTATCATTGAGTTCATAGTAAAAGATATTATCTACTTAACGAAGTCCTCTATGAAGAATGTTTGTTTCCAAGTGCAAACAGATTTTTAGAAACTTTCTTTTGATAGGAAGCAAAATGTTCATTAATTGAAACAAATTATTAAAAATTAAACAACCTAAGTCTAAAAAATTGGAATTTTCTCTTTTCTCTGTGAGTTATTTCTTTTGCTATTAAATTTAAAAGAAATCTAAATGAATGAATTGCAAAAATAAAAAAAATTCAAGGATGAACAGCAGCAGGAACATACAACAGCAGTACATATGAATCACCACTTATAAAAAGGACTATTATATCAATACATAGGACATGGTCAAAGCAATAACCATTTCCCAGCCACCAAAATAAGGGTCTGATGATGCTTCACTCAATGAAACTGAAATAATGATATCAACGTTCATTGAAAGAAATTATAGAAGAATGCAAAACCAAATGGAAAAGTAATAAGCAGTTATGGTCTAAGTGAAGTTTTATACATTCGATGCAAGCACTGGTGTACTTTTTTGAACACCAATTGTATTGGAAGATCTATTCCCTGCAAGAACAAAAAGTAAGAGTGCAATTGAAGATACTACCAAAGCGACAGTAGCTTAAATATAATTAAATCTATAATTTTGTTGATCATCAAATATATTTATTGAGTACCAGTAGTTCATATTCCAAATTGTGTGTTCCAATACAAGTTCCAGTCCACATTGTGTAAATCCACCACTACCAATCTTGAAGGCCTTAACTTTGGAAGCAAGATAAGTCCCCATAATAACAACAAAACGATGGATAGAGAAAACTGAAAACTCCTAATACAATTGCAATTAGTTTAATTTATATAAAAAAAAAACCCACCACAAAAAATAATAATCATAACGAATTTTTCCATGTATTTGGATGCATGTCTTGGGTGTGATGATGAACTGAATTCATACTAGTATTTAACCATTTTGCAGCCAGAACATTGCTTCTTGGTCAAATTCCCATGCAATGCAGGAATTGTGGTGGGTCCCAATAACCCTGGCATTGTGGACGACGACTTATAACTGGTAGAAAACGAGGGAGAAGAAGAAGAAGTGGTAGTAGTAGTCAAATAAACAGGCTCAGATTCTTTGAAATTGGCATCAACAACAAGTACTTGAAGGTTGCGTTCTTCACCAAGTAGAGCAATCTAAAGGCCACAACACAAGCTGTGACAATGAACTGTAAGAACCAACTGAGATCCACTGAAAATCCCAAGGCATGCATTGATCGTGACCAGACCTACTTCTAGCGTTTTCAGACAGATAATGGTGAATATCTTCTAAACTTCCTAAACATGTTCCAATGTGCAAAGGAAGAGAGGAAAATAGGTGTGCCCATAATAAGGAACCAGTACAGCAAAACTATAATCTAAATCATCATCACTCTAAAAACCAAGGCCATGAGTCTCCAAGCATCCTATCGATCAATCCAAATCATCGGACTCAGACCCTGAGATTTGCAAAGAAAGATACAGAAAAAGAGGGGACCATGAACATCGAGGGCTTCTGGGATAGGAAAAGGAAGAGAGGAAAATAGGTGTGGTGAGAGGGGGAGATGAAAGGGTTGTAACAGCAAACAAATTGAGAGGCGTGGTTAAGAATGGGTTTAATAGGTTTTGGGATAAGAATGAGATAGTTGTAGTTTGGAGGAGTGAAAAAAAAGTTTTTTTTTTTAAGTATTCTCATATTTCAAATTAGTATATATATACATATATATATGTGTGTGTGTTATATATATAACACCACACACCGAAATATATCTGGTCTATAACATAATAAAGAATTGATATTGAGAATTGATATATAACTAATTCTCTCAAAGAGTAGTAGGAACCCAACAATGAACCAAACTTGTCTACTAAACCTCTGCCTTGGTAAACGTGAATAACCAGTGGAAACCCATGGAATCTGCAAGGAACCAAACATATCGACTACGAGTGGTAAGTGGTTCGACTTTTTCGGTGATCGGATTTATATTATACACCTAAATATAAGTGGTCGAATTATAGTTTTCTTGGTTTAAGTCCAAGATCAATCCCAGAAAGAGTTTTAATAATTAGGAAATAAAATGAAAATAGTGCAGTTGTGTTTAAAATAGGATAGCTTTGGATAGTTTGTGATGTGAGCTTAGATTGATCACTAGTCTAATTAATCGGCTTTTTGCAGATAAAATTGTGAGAAGACAATAATATATAAAAAGTACCTTTCAGTTTAAGAATCTCATATGCTTTATATTAGTTAAATACTGAAAATGTTACCTTACAACAATTAACGTTCATGTCACTATAAAGTCAATCGGTAGGTCTGATGTATATACACCATCACACAGTAACTTCTTAGGTTAGCTAGTGGTATACATGTGTCAATTGATTAACCCTAATAACCTAAAAGGACAAGCCATTCATGAGGAGTATTTGAGTTACTCAGTTGACCATATGATAGTAAATATGTGCATAATAAACCATAACACAACAACTTCTTAGATTAGTTGGTGGTATTAATGGATCATAACTCAACAACTTCTTAGGTTAGGTGGTCGTATACATGTGTCAATTGACTAACCCTAATAACCCAGAAGGACAAGTCATTCATGAGGGGTATTTGAGTTACTCAATTGACAATATTATAATATGTATGCACATAATAAACTATGACACAACAACTTCTTAGGTTAACTGGTTGTAATACATACCAGTTAAACAATTTTAGTAATCCGGAAGGACAAGCCATTCATGAGGATCACTTTGATCGTTAGTCTGATGATTATATCATACTACATAAAACATCCTCAGTATTCCTTTGGAGGTCAAGCCATACCGGTGGAACACCGCAGATATTTTACTGGCAATATTATTATGTATACCAGTTAAACGACCTTAATAATCTAGAAGGACTAGCCATTTATGAGGATCACTTAAGTTATTGACCTGATAGGTTTATATACCATACAATTATCAAAACATCCTCAGTATTCCTTTGGAGGTCAAGCCATACCGGTGGAACACCGTAGATATTTTACTAGCAGGTTGATGATTCACTAATGACATAATTCTGGGCTGTCACTCCCAATTACGTACACCAGTGTATCATATATGAAGTATATATATATATATATATAGTACTTAATAAATCATCAACATTTCCAAAAGTTAACCAATATGTTACAAATGTTCACCCTTCATTGAAGGGTATAAGTAACTACTCACACTCCATTACTATAGACAAGCAAGAAGAGCAGGTAATTATCATTAGAACACTAAATAAAATACAGACTCGGACACTTCTTTCATAAGGAACAACTGAAATACAACCACCATTATTATCAGTTAAGACAAAAAGGTGGCGGCAATTCAACTATTCGAATAGAAAGATAAAACAGAAATGTAGAAGTATAGAGTTTTGGCTTGTGAGTAGGATGAACCAGATTGGATATGACTTTCTATTTCTCTATTTCTTTTTCTATTTGGATTTCTCTCTTTCTTCTTTTTCTCCTGGAGCTTCTCTCTCCCAACCTCCTCTTGGAGAAGGCCATGCATGGCCCATGTATAGAAAATGAGGAAGCATGAGGTGGAGGATGATGGTGAGCTGCCAAGGGCCACCGCCTAGACGGTGGTGCCTTGCTGGATGTTGATCTTCTATTGTGATGGCTTTTCTTGGTTGATTTATACTTTGATCCCTTGATCTTTCAAGCTTTGTCAGATTTCTCCTTGTATTTTCTGGAAATTCTGCACAAAACTCTGAAAATTTTATACATAACACATAAAATCATAATTTCCGCACAAACCTTAATTGATAGTTTTTAGTTATTTTATTTTACCAATTTGATTTATTTAATGATTCTAATTTATATACTAATTAGGGTTAATCACACTCCCCAACTTAAATTTTACTAGTCCCTAGTAAATTATAAAAACTGTTTAACAATATAAAATATAAACAGAGGTAAAATCATTTTCGTAGATTTTTTTCACGATTGCATTTAGCATATGCAATAAGTCTTTAAACCCCTAGGTGATCCCTAGTGGACGAGTTTTGTCTCATGAATGTTTTAAGTGAAGCTACCTACAAAATTTTATAGTTAGGAGTTTATACTTCATATTTTTCACAAATAAAATTAAATTGATATTCCTGTGCATTGCTCAAATACTTCTTTTTTTTTTTTTTTTTCTGATCACTATAGGAGTAACACATGTTAGTTGTAACATCATCTATATATTTTTATAAAAACTTGTGTGTGTGTGTGTGTAAGGATTTCATTATTTAAAAATCACTTAAGAAATATTACCATCTCTCATGGTAGTCTTGATGTCAATCCTCTTCTGGAATACACTCAGTAATGAATACACACATGTTATAGTGACCATTTTTTAAAAAACTACATGTGATTGGAATATTGTTAACAAAACAAATAATTTCACATGTAGTTAATCAAAAGAGCGGTTATTCGAATAAAATTGGAATTTGACATAATCTTATGAAAGAATATTAACACTCTATTAAACATATTATTAACATTTTCCTTTTTAGGATAGTTAAGGTTAATACAAATGCATGATTTCCGGAATCAAAAAAGACTTTTTAAGGTTATAATGTGGCCAATGGTTTAGGGTTTAAGAAATGATGTCAATGGGATTCAAAAGCTATCATTTCTTAGTATTGCGGCACACCTCATTCTAGATTTTTAAAACTTTACATGTTCATCTTTTCCATTTTTCACTTTCTTGGCTCTTTTCTTTCTGTTTTTCTCTTTGAATTTCTTTCATGAGTTTTTCTTTTCTTTAAATTGTAAATAAATACCCTTTTCTCTTTCTTCTTTGCTTCTTTCTATCTTTCTTTCATTTTGTGATTTTCAGTATCATATTGATCTAGAAGAGGGTGCAAGAAAATTATGTAGCAAATGTAGGTTTAATATATTTTCTTATGTGGCTCAAGTATTTATTTTTCAGGTTTTAAGAAAAGAATTAATATTCTTTTAGGCTCAATCATGGTTGGCTAGGGATATACTTTTGTAAAAGAAATGGTCAAGGCTCAAGACTATCCAAAAATGGCCTAAGATCATTTTTCAGAAATCATACATTAGTATAATCTCTAAATAAAATTCTAAGGAAGATGTTAACAATATAATTTAATCAGTGCTAATCAAAACAAAAATAATGAGATTATTCAAAGAAAGTTTACCGTTGAATTGAAGATTCTTATTGAGTAGATGTAGAATATGTCTCCAAGAAAGATTGGTTCAAAATCTGCAATAGGTCTTGCATCTCCACTATATATGCAAAGATTGTAATATTTTACAAGGTTTTTAACAATAAAGAAATATAATTGTGCTTAAAATGATAAGTTTAAACAAAAATATTAAGATAATACACAACTAAAATATAAAAATCCCGTGTGATCAGATTAAGACTATTCTTGCAAAGCATGTGAATATTTAACTTAATTCATCTGTGAATTATATGAACTACTCTTCCCAACTTATCAACATAAGTTTCATCTAATAAAGACAAACTTAAACACAAATAGGTTCAAAATCACAAACAGGTTCAAAGTAGGTTCAAAACATAAATAAGTTCAAGACATAAAATATGAGTGCATAAAATAAAAGTGCATAATTTAAAAGATGAGTGAAAGATAGCAAAATTTTTGTGTAGAATCTCCGGTCTTTAAGAAGTAGATGGGCCACCACCAAAATGCTCTCTCAGTATTCTCAAGATTTCAGCTTGGTTCTAGCAGAATTTGTTTATCGGTTCTGTCATCCACCAGTATGTATGGCTGATGCTCTTGTGGCTGCTGCTGTTTTTGCAGGAAAAATTCTTCAGGAGCTTGGAATGGTTCCTCTTGTGGTGGAGGTTGTACTTCAGGTTGCTCTTCAGGCTGTCCTCCATGAATCTTCTTTAAAGAAGTTTTATCTAACAATCCAACATGTTCCACCGTTTTCCATATTGGATTGACAATTATTCCCTTGTTTCTGCATAATTGAGAAACTAACATAACATATGGAAGTGAGGCTTTCTTTCTATCCACCGTAAGCAACATTTGGTCCATGATTAAGTTTGGAAGATCAATTGTATGTCCCATCCCAAATGTTATACAAAGTAAGCCTGCTCAGTATAAATCTGATTTTTTTGAGTTCGGGGTAACAAACTATTCACTGTTATCAAATTCAGGATTCGGTATTTGTTTATCAGATCCCCTTACTTTATGTATTTATTTGGTTTACCCCAAACAAACTTTGGATTACCCATCAATTCTCTCCCTATGGTTGTTAAATCAGGTAGTTTAGTATAAGGATATTGCTGGTTTTTTGGTCTTTGCATTGGCTAAAAAAGTTCGACTATAGTAGCCGGTGTAACTTGAAAAACAATATCTCGTACGAACACACACAATTGTCTTTCTCCAATTATCCTAGCATTACTATAAAATTCACGGGCCAAGCAATCATAAGCAGGCACAATAAATCTAATATAATGTAACCATCCTCTTTCAGCAAGAATTTGTCTTGCTTTGATGTTCTCAAAATCTTCATAAATAACTAGTCTCTCAGAAATGATAGTTTTAGATATAAAATTAGCATCATACCAGGCCTGTTGTTCAAAATTTTCAAACATCACCTCATTGAAAATATTTCCTAGTACAGGTGGTTGTGGAGGTGCTTGAGGTTACTGAGATTGATCTCTTTGTGCATGACTTGAAGATCCTCTCGTTTGTTGTCTTGAATCCATGTTTTTCTTGATTTTTCTTCAAATACTCAGTTTCAACTGATTCCAATCGGCAGATACCTTCAAAAAGTGATGGGTAAGTGAATAATTGGAATAAATTT
This sequence comes from Ilex paraguariensis, assembly GCA_963454935.2. Classification (NCBI taxonomy): domain Eukaryota; kingdom Viridiplantae; phylum Streptophyta; class Magnoliopsida; order Aquifoliales; family Aquifoliaceae; genus Ilex; species Ilex paraguariensis. Next base: position 27,414 of record CAUOFW020001180.1, on the reverse strand, counting down.
GAAAATAATTGATTGAGTGTAGTAGATTTGAGAGAAATTTTCTTAGAGCATCTCGATTTTTTTCGAATTTGGCTTGCGAGGGAGATGAATTGATCAGCCGTTTGCATGGGGGGGATATTTATATGGGCATTGCCATCCGGATGCCAGCCCCCACCGTTCGGATGGTGTTGTCTGGTTGGTTTTCTACTTTGTGTACTGTAGGCTGCTGGTTGTGATTTTCTGAAATTCCTGTAGTTTATGAAATTTAGTACAACTTTATACATTCTATAAAACTTTGCTAACCACTCCATTTTTTTTCTCAAAAAATTGGTTTTAATAATATTTTATTTGTTATTTATTATTTACTAATTTTCCTAATTTATTGTATAGTTATTTATATTTATTTACAGTTATGTACAATTACTTACACTTATTTACACTTATTTATAATTATATACAATTATTTATGATTATGTACAATTATTCCAAAATTATACATCATTTAATCATATTGATTCAGAGACAACTTTCTGGATCACTAATACATTTCTTACTTATCTTGTTAGTATTGGGGTAGAATAGGATGGCGTCTCAGGATATTCCTTACTCTGCCCATACCTAATTCATCAGAGACAATCTAATGTTTGATCTGAGATTGGTTCCGCACACTGATTATATTGTCTTAAATGTTTTAAACGACCATATCTTACACAATCACCGAGATGCTTTGATCTTCGACGTTTAGCAAATGTATTTTTTTCACATAGGGGTATTGGTTGATTTTCAAAAATTTCTAAATTTCTAATTCTTCTAACTTTTTACAAGATCAAGGCATGTATATCTTTTGGAAGATGACACAGTAGAATTAAATTTAACCAAAATAGTTTCTCGTCCATTGTACAATTGTTATATTTATATTTAGGGTTAATTGTACTGGAGGTCCCTAAAATATAGAGTTTGTCTCATTTTGGTCCCCCAATGTTTCAATTGTATCATTTTGGTCCTTGAAATATTAAATATATTTTTATATGGTACCCCAAGCAGAGAGTATACAGATTGATAACATTTTTTTTTTATCATAAACTTATCAAATGATACTTAAATATGGACAAAAAAATAATTTGGATAACTTTTGATCAAATTTTTACTCAAATTTTGGTTAAATACCTGCCTAAATTACATAGTTCAATCATGAACTATCCAATTTTGGTCAAAAGCTACCAATATTACACATTTTTTGGTCAAGAACTACTCAAATTTTGTTTAAGAGCTATCAAAATTATTTTTTGTCCATATTTAGCTATTACGTGATAAATTTATGATAAAAAATCGTTAGCAATCTGGATGTTGTCTGCTTGAGGACCATATAGAAACATATTCAATACTTCAAGGACTAAAATGATGCAATTGAAACATTGATGACCAAAATGTGACAGACTTCATGCTTTGGGGACCTCTAGTGCAATTAACCCTTATATTTATAGATTTATTTATTTTTATTTTTATTATTATTTTTTTTCAGAAGTTAAAAATTGACTCACTACCTGATTCTTTAACGTTTATCAGTCACAAAGACGAATGATTTCTTTTTTTTTTTTGGTACGTTAAACACAAATATAAGTACATTTACACCTAAGTAAACATAAGTAAATTTACACCCATACCTCCCCAACTTAAATTAGACATTATCTGCAATGTATAAAATACTGATAAAAACCAACAATCTGTTGTCTTTCAGCGATCTGGCTATTACTCAAAAGATTTAATTTGTCAAATAAATTACAATTAATTAGTAATATTATTTATAATTAAGCAGCAATATACTTTTCAGAGTATGTAAATAGGATAAAAAAGATGTACCGAAGTTAAATCGTAAGTAAATCCATCGTAATATGGTTTAAGTCTTTGACCATTGACTTTAAAAACATTTCCAGTTACTAGATTTTTAATTTCAATTGCTCTATAGTCAAAAACTTGCTTAACAATATAAGGACCTGTCCATCTAGATTTTAATTTTTCAGAAAATAAACGAAACGTTGCATTATATAAAAGAACTTTTTGAAAGGGTTCAAAAGATTTTCGCATGATATTTTTACCATGAAAAATTTTGGTTCTTGACTTCATAATTTTTGTATTTTCATAAGTTTCATTTCTTAATTTCTCCAATTCATTAATTTGAAGTTTGCAAGATATTCCAACTTTGTCCATATCAAAATTTATCATTTTGATTGCCCAATATGCTCGATGTTCTAATTCTACAGGCAAGTGACATGGTTTTCCATAGACTAATCGATAAGGGGACATTACTAAAATGGTTTTGTATGCAGTACGATAAGTGCAAAGCGCATCAGTTAATCTTAAAAACCAATCTTTACGATTTGGATTTACTATTTTTTTAAGATATATTTTATCTCCCTATTAGCTAATTTGGCTTGTCCACTTGTCTGTGGATGATATGAAGTGGATATTTTATGTGAAATTGAGTATTTTTTCATAAGATTTTCAAAACATTTATTACAAAAATGTAATCTATCATCACTTATAAATGGTCTAAGGAATTTCAAATTTGGATAGAATATTTTCTTTCAAAAATTTAATCACGGTTTTATGATTGTTCTTTCTACATGGAATTACTTCTACCCATTTAGAGACATAATTGACTGCAACTAAAATATACAGATATACAAAAAATGAGAAAAATGAACCCATAAAATCGATGCCCCAACAATTAAAAATTTTAACAATTAAAATAAGTTTTAAAAGCATCATATTCCTTTTTGAAATATCTCTCAAACTTTGACATTTGTCACAATTTAAACAAAAGATATAAACATCTTTAAAAAGAGTTGGTCAATAAAATTCAAATTGCAAAATTTTTGCAACGATTTTCTTTGAAAAAAAATGACCTCCGCAAGCGTCAGAGTGACAAAACTAAATTACCTGACTTATTTCATGATTAGATATACAACGCCTTATTATTTGATCTTTACAATATTTAAACCAATAAGGATCCTCCCAGAAAAAGAAACGTACCTCACTTATAAACTTATTCCTATCAGACCAAATATAATGAGAAGGAATAGTACCACTAGCTAAATAATTGACTATATCTATTTATCACGGTACTTCTGTTATTGCAAATAGTTGTTCATCTGAAAAAATTTCTCTAATTGGAGTTGGTTCTTCCTTTATATCATAGTTTAATCTTGACAAGTGATCTACTGCCACATTCTCTACTTCTTTCTTATCTTTAATGATAAGATCAAATTCTTGAAGTAACAATATCCATCGTAGGAGACGTGATTTAGCATCTTTCTTAGTAAGTAAATATTTTAAAACTGCATGATTTGTAAATACAACAATTGACGATCCAACCAGATATAAACGAAATTTATCTAATGCAAATACAACAGTAAGTAGTTCTTTTTTTGTAGTTGAATAGTTCATTTGTGCATCATTTGAGGTTTTACTTGCATAGTAGATAACATACGATTTTTTTTTCTTTGACCTAATACAACTTCTACTATATAATCATTTGCATTACACATTAATTCAAAAGGCAAAGACCACTCAAGAGGTTGCATAATAGGTGCAGAAATAAGCATGTTCTTGAATCTATCAAATGCTAATTGACATGCTTTATTCCATTCAAATACTGTATCTTGACATAGAAGATTACTTAGAGGTCTAGATATTGAACTAAAGTTTTTTATGAACCTTCTGTAGAATCCTGCATGACCTAAAAATGAGCGAATATCTTTTACTGTTTTTGATGAAGGCAGATTGGCTTTCAGATTAATTTTTGATTTATCAACTTCAATCCCTTTTTTAGACACTACATGACCTAAAACAATACCTTGTGTAACCATAAAATGATATTTTTTTCAATTTAATACAAGGTTTGTTTCTTCACATCGAATGAGTACTTTCTCAAGATTTTCCTAACATATATGAAATGAATCACCATATACTGAAAAGTCATCCAAAAATATTTCTAGATATCGTTTTACCATATCACTGAATATACTTAACATACATCGCTGAAAGGTAGATGGAGCGTTACATAATCCAAAAGACATCCTTTTATAAGCAAAAGTACCAAAAGGACATGTAAATGTAGTTTTTTCTTGATCATCTGTCGCAATTTCTATCTGATTATAACCAAAATATCCATTGAAAAATGAGTAATATGTATGACTAACTATTCTTTCTAGTACTTGATCTAGAAAAGGCAATGGAAAGTGATTCTTTCTGGTGAGAAAATTTACCTTTCGATAGTTAATACAAACACGCCAACCTTTGACTATGCGTATTGGAATTAATTTATTTTCTTGATTTTTTATTACAGTAACACCAGATTTCTTGGGACTACCTGTGTAGGACTAACTAATTTACTATCAAATATATGATATTTACATCTAATAGTTTAAGTATTTTAGCTCAGACTACTTTTAAGTATGGATTCAGTCTTTTTTACATTTGACGAGATAGTTCATCATTTTTTTTTAAAATATATACAATGAGTACATAGAAGTGAGCGTATACCTTTTATATCGGCTATTGTCCATCCAAGAACACTTTGATGATTTTTCAATATTTTTGTTAATTTTTTTCTTGACTTTCAGATAAATTAGATGATATGATCATGAGATGAATTTCATTTTTTTCTAAGAAAACATATTTCAAATTAGTTGGAAGCGATTTTAAATCTGGCTTAAAGATTTTGATATTGGAGTCTACAGATTTAGACAACAGATTTTCACTTTTTGGGTTTTCTATATTTTCAGACTCATTTTCAGATATAGATTCTAATGTATATAATTCTTTTTCCATAATTTTTTTTTCAAAAAAACTTTGAGTTAATAACTCAACACAATTTATTTCATGCACTTCATCTTCTTCTCTAGGTTGTTTTGCATTATTAAAAACATTTAATTCCAATGTCATGTTTTCAAATGAAAATTTCATGATTTCATTTCTACAATTAATCAATGTATTTGATGTAACTAGGAATGGTCGACCCAAAACAATAGGTATGTATGCAGATGCATGAAAAATTGGTTGCGTATCTATCACGATAAAATCTGTTGGGAAATAAAATTGATCAACTTGGATAATAACATCTTTCACAATGTATTTGTACGATGCACAGGGCAAAACTTTTTAAAAAACTCAGTTTGTAAAGCTTGCCAATTTGTGATAGAATTAGCTCTTAAAGAGTTAAACCACTGTTTCACTTTATATTTCAAAGAAAAAGGAAAGAGTCTTAGTTTAACTAGGGGTGCAACTCGGGCGAGTTGAACAGTCAACCCTAGTCCAACCCTAAGTATATAATCTTCAACCCTAACCCTAACCCTAATCCTACCTCGGGTTGAGGAACTCAACCTGAGCATTGTCCGAGTTTAATTCGAGCGGGTTCGGATTGAATTTAGGTTAATAATTTTGGACTGATTTCAAGTTATTTTACGAGTTCAATTCAGGTTGAGTTCGGGTAGAGCCCAAAATAGGCTTGTTGTTCTAAACCTAATACAAATATTACATAATATTCACCTAAATTAATAACCAATAACTTTAACCAAGTTTTTAACAGTTCTAATGCTAGAACAAAAATGAAAATAAATGAGAGAGATAAAGAACGATAGAACAAAAATAAAAAATCAGTGTTAATGCTTATATATATATATAATTTTTTTTTAATTTTTCGGGTTCGGGTTGAACCTATGAATCCGAGGCTTTAACCCTAGCCCAATCCAAATTGAATTCGGGTTGAGATTTTTTGACCCAAGCCCAATCTAAGTATTAAAAACCCTTGCCTAAGCCCTAATTTTTTCAAGTTAGGCTCGGGTTGAAATCGGGTTGCCCAACCCAAGTTGCACCCCTAAGTTTAACCATTTCAGAATTATCTTGCAAAGTTCCATAGACTTCTTCAAATTCTTTCATATGTACATAAGGATTTTCAGTTTCTAAACTATGAAACTGTGGTAATAACTGTATTGTTCCTGACTTAATATTAAGATTTGGAGCATCTGTTGGAAAAACAAAACATGACGGGACATTAATTCGTGTAGGATATAAATATTCTCTTAATGGTCGAATATTTTGAACTACTTCTTGTTCTCTAGGTTGTTCTTCCTCAGGCATGTTTCTAGCCATACTTAATTCAAATGATTCTTGTGTAGATGAAGATGACGAAGACGAAGGAGATGATTGATTTACACAATATATATATATATATATATAGATAATACAAAGTAAACAACTTTCGTATTTTATTCAATTTCAAATTATCGTAACTCTCCGGCAACGGCACCAAAAACGTTGTTCGACTTTTTCTGTGATCGGATTTATATTATATACCCAAGTATAAATGGTCGAAGTGTAGTTTTCTCGGTTTAAGTCCAAGATTAATCCCATGAAGAGTTTTAATAATTAGGAAATAAAATAACAATAGTGCAGTTGTTATTTAAAATAAGATAACTTTGGATAGCTTGTGATGTGCGCTTAGATTGATAACTAGTCTAATTAATCGGTTGTTTGCAGATAAGATTGTGAGAAGACAATAATATATAAAAAGTACTCTTCAGTTTAAGGATCCCATATGCTTTATATTAGTTACATACTAGAAATGCTACCTTACAACAATTAACTTTCATGTCACTGGAAAGTCAACCGGTAGGTCTGATGTATATACACCATCACACAACAACTTCTTAGGTTAGCTGGTGGTATATGTGTGTTAATTGACTAACCCTAATAACCCAGGAGGACAAGCCATTCATGAAGGGTATTTGAGTTACTCAGTTGACCACATGATAGTAAGTATGTGCATAATAAACCATAACACAACAACTTTTTAGGTTAGCTGATCGTATACATGTGTCAATTGACTAACCCTAATAAGCCAAAAAGGACAAGCCATTCATGAGAGGTATTTGAGTTACTCAATTGACAATATTATAATATGTACATACAGAATAAACCATAACACAACAACTTCTTAGGTTAGCTGATAGTATTAATAGATCATAACACAACAACTTATTAGGTTAGCTGGTTATAATATGTACCAGTTAAATAATCCTAGTAATCTACAAGGACAAGCCATTCATGAGGATCACTTAGACCATTAGTCTGATGATTATATCATGCTATAGAAAACAGCCTCAATATTCCTTTGGAGGTCAAGTCATACCGGTGGAACACCGTAGATGTTTTATGGGCAGGTTGATGATTCATTGATGACATAATTCTGGGCTGTCACTCCCAATTACGTACACCGGTGTATCTGTAACACCCCGCATTTTCTTTTATATATGTATATAGATATATAGTAAAAAATTGTGGCAAAAAATATGTGGATATATGTAGTGATGTGTGTTTGAATTTGATAGACTGAAAAAGTAGAGAATTAAAATGTTAATGAAAATAATAGTTGAAATTTAGTTTTAATAAGTGAAAATATGAAATTTTAGGTCCTAGAACTTGTATTAAAAAGGTTTGGTGTAGAAATATGTGTTGGAGAGGTTTGGGATGGATTTGGTTGGCTTAGGAATGGATTGGAAATGGAAAAGGGACGAAGACAGGTTGTGAATAGTGCACTGCTGCAACTTCAAACTTGATTTAGACCTTGATGCAGTCAATATCTCTCAAAACTCAAAACATGAAAGTTTTAGATCTATTTTGTATCATTCCATAGCATCTTGAATCATCTCAATCGGAGCTTGGATGAGAGAGTTATGCTCAGATAACAAAGCGATGTCAAAATAGTCCAATTAGCTTCGTTTTGCATTTAATGTCTCCATTTGCATCCTAAATCAAAATATAAGAATAATGAGTACTTTTAGGCTTCAAATAAGTATAAAAGTCTTTAAGAAACACCCTTTATCACCTTTTATTTGTAAACATCGCAAAACTTCATTAATAGCCGATTCAGATGGGTAAAATAGAAATTTTAGTGTTTCGGGTGTACGTTGACTTCAGTTTTGAGATAAATCATAAAAATAAATATTTTTAGGTTAAAATAGCATTAAAAATGAATCCGAAACTTCAAAAAATCTTAGGGTAGTCATATGGATCAAATTGGAGATTCTTAGTGGTAAAACCGTAAATTTGGAGAAACTCAAAACAGCCTGTGAATAGTATTTTTCGGGGCTGCTATGTTTTAAACTCATTTTCATCTAATTTCCTTCACTCCCCTCACACTCCCACACCTCTTGAAACCCTAGAGAGCATTAGAGAAGAAGAAAAGAAGGGAAAAACAAGCGATTCAAGGGTGATTCAAAATCAAATATTCTTGTTCTTCACACAAAAACTAAAGATTCAAGGTAGGGGTTTTCTCTCATTCACTTACGTTGAGGTTAGGGTATTTATATATGTATGTTTTGGCTATCAATGATATATATATTCTATAGAATCATCCTCTCTTATGCTTTTTGCAAGAATTACATGTTTTGAACAAAGTAGAGTTTAATACCCATGAAATCTCTTTTCTAGTTTTAAAACCCTAATTTTTGGAGAGTGATGTATTTCCTTCCTAAATATTTTCTTTATTATGGATTTCGAAACCTTAGTGTTTTGTGTTGGGTAGAAAAATGATGTTATTGTGATCTCATGTATTTTCTTAGTTGGTTGTAGAATTGTTTTATGATATATTTTGGGGATTTTGGATAGATGCTTGTAAATTGAGATAAATGTTAGAATTGTATGCTTGGTTGGGTTGTTTGTGATGCACATGAGTGAGAGGTTTCTTGTAAGGATACTCACCCCTTCCCAAGAAGTTCCCGGTAAGGATACTTGAAAAATAATGTAGTGATTGGTGAGAGGTTCCACGTAAGGATGCTCATCCATTTTCAAGAGGTTCCTGGTAGGGATGCTTGAGAATCAAAGGCGACCTAAAGGGGGTGGAGGTTATCACAAAGTATGCCACTTACCGAAAGAATTATTGGGAATTGGTTATGGCAATTAATGGTTATTATTTGTATGTGGTGCTCGTTTATTCATTTAAGTAATATTTTTAAATAAACTTGAGATCCTTTTTAAATGTCACTGTTTTATTTCAAATTATGTATTTATGTTATGTTAAAATTGAGACCGACTATTTTAAATACTTTTCTAAACCTTGTATGGGTTTGGGAGAATTTTTCTACAGAGCTTCGTGCTCACCCCCTATCACTAACATTTTTCAGATTACCCGCTTGAGGAGGAGGACGTAAGGGTCGAGGAGTCCGCTACTTGGGAGACTCCACTGGACAGGAGTGTGGATCCCGAGGTGGACGCATAGAGCGACCTCCTTTCCTTTTGTACTAGACTAGGACATTCTTTTGGAACATTGTGTAGTCTAGTTTCTTTTGTTTATTCCGCTGCGCTTCTTTAATTAATTTTTGAGATGTAATAGCCATGACTTGGGCTTATTCTTTTGGATAATGTTGTAAATATTCGTGGATGACAAATGAAGTCTTGTTTCTTAAGGATTATATTAGTGCTCTCATGATATAAATGGTTTTAGAATGTAATGCCGTCCAGGGTGTGTTTTGGGTGTTACAAAGTTGGTATTAGAGCTTAGGGTTTTGGTCTTACATGGGAGCTGTAGGTTATGGAATCACCTCTAGAGCTTTAGGATTAGGGTGAATTAAATCCTTGAGTAAAATTTTATACACGTTGTATGCCTTAGCTTAACCTAATATTTAGGATGTCCTGTACATCCATGAACTAAGTTGTGAATTGATGTGCAGGATGAACGGCGAACAAGGACTGGGATGCAGACGTGGGCGTGGCCGTGGAGGTCAAGCGAATCCACCACCACCACCACCTCCGGATGCCATGCAAGGCATTACCAATGCTTGAGGGAGCTCACCACTTTGGTACAAAACCAAAATGGTAACAACAACCACAATGGTGGAGCTCATCCTCTCGCTCAAGTAGCGGACAATGGGAACAGAGACCGAAGGATGATAGCTCTTCGAAAATTCTTAAGACAACGACCACCCAATTTCCAAGGGTGCTTCAATCCTTTGGAGGCAGATAGATGGATTTGTCGAGTGAAGAAGATCTGTGATGACATGGGAGTTGTCGAGGAGTTGAGAGTGGGTTTGGCGACCTACCTGTTTGAGGGGGAGGCCGACTATTGGTGGGATGCCATAAAGAGGAGAAGGGACACCGACACACTCACTTAGGAAGAGTTTGATCAAATTTTCTAAGATAAGTACTTTCCTGAATCGGTCAAAGACAGAATGAAGGCGGATTTTCTTACACTACAACAAGGTAATATGACCATGGCTGAGTATGAGAGGCGGTTCGACGAGCTCTCCTGTTATGCTATGAGATTTATATCTAATGAGGCCGATAGGGCCAAGCGCTTCGAGCAGGGTCTAAGGCCGATCATCAGGGAGAAGTTGGTGGCTCTCAGGATCCGTGATTTTGGGGACTTGGTGGACAGAGCTGCACTGGTAGAGAGAGACATAGAGGATAGCCAGCGACGACAGGGCTTCTCGAGAGGAGGTCCGATCTGGACGGGTGCTAGCACTAGTGGGGCACAGAGACCGACACCATACCGTCGCCCAGACCAGACAGGTGGACAACTTTTGACAGCCCGAGGAGAGGAAGACACTCAGACTAGAGCCGGTATTACCCCACGATCCTGCTTTGCATGCGGAGGTGTGGGACATATTTGGATGCATTACCCAGTTTTTTCACCTCAGGGACCTATCCAGACCGCCAGACAGGTACTAGTAGCCCAACCACCACCACCGAGGCCTGCACCGCAGTGACCGATACAAGCTCAAGCCCCCGGCGGTGCCAACCAAGGGCGAGTATTTGCTTTGACTCAGCCGGAGGAGGACATTGCCAATGCCGTTGTGGAAGGTATCGTCCTTATTTATAATTTTTGGGCCCGAATATTATTTGAACCCGGTGCAACACACTTATTTGTATGCATGACATATGCACTTGATTTGGGATTGAGTTTTGCGAAGCTAGAGCATGTTATGAACATTAGCTTGCCCACGGGAGAACGGTTAGATACTAGCCGAGTTTGCAAGGGTTGCGTGCTTCGCATTGGGGAGCACGAATTGATTGTGGATTTGATTGCTTTAGAGATAAAGGGGTATGATGTGATTTTGGGATGAACTTGTTGTCCACTTTTGGGCGGTAATGGATTATTTTCGCAAGCGGATTATATTTCAGTTGACGGGAGGAGTTATTTTCAGTTTTGTGAATAACTGAGATTCTTCCCATCCATTTCCTACTACGGGTAGTAGATTCTTAAAAGCGAAATCGGGAAGTCATTTGAGTTTCTTAGCTAGCTTGATGGGAGATGACAAGGACAAAATCCATACGGATGTAGTGTTAATTGTATCAGAGTTTCTGAATGTTTTTCCTGAGGAATTACCCAGATTACCGCCACATAGGGAAATTGAGTTCAAGATCGATCTCTATCCGGGAACCGAACCCATATCCATTGCTCCCTACCGGATGACACCTTTGGAGTTGAAGGAGCTAAGGAAGCAGTTGGATCACTTGTTGGCGATTGGGTTTATCCGTCTAAACACTTCACCTTGGGGAGCCCCGGTCCTCTTTGTGAAGAAAATGGATGAGACTCTACGCTTGTGCACGGATTACCGGAGGTTGAATCGGGTTACCGTGAAGAATAAGTATCCATTGCCGAGAATTGATGACTTATTTGACAAGTTGAAGGGTTCGAAGTATTACTCCAAGATTGATCTTCGCACGGGGTATCATCAGCTGCGGATTAAGGAGGAGGATATTCCTAAGACTGCTTTTCGTACCCGGTATGGTCATTTTGAGTATACGGTGATGCCGTTCGGATTGACTAATGCCTCTGCAGCCTTTATGGATTTGATGCACAGAGTCTTCGGCCTTACCTCGATCAATTTGTCATTGTGTTTATTGATGACATATTGATTTACTCACAGACTCAGGAGGAACATGCTCGTCATCTCTCTATTGTGCTACAAACATTGAGAGAACATAAGTTATATGCGAAGATGAGCAAGTGTGAGTTTTGGATGAAGGAAGTGAAGTTCCTTGGCCATGTTGTGTCCGAGCAAGGAGTAGCGGTTGATCCCGCAAAGATTGAGGCCGTGATGAAATGGGAACCACCGAAGAACGTAACAGAAGTACAGAGTTTCTTGGGGTTAGCCGGCTATTATCGTAGGTTTGTGGAAGGGTTCTCCAAGCTTGCGATGCCGATGACTCGCCTTACAAAGAAGGGGGAGAAATTTTTGTGAACTCAAGCGTGTGAACTAGCTTTTCGCACCTTGAAGGAGAAGTTGACGACGACACCTATCCTCATTATTCCGAGCAGTGGGGAAGGCTATGATGTCTACACCGATGCTTCACTACGAGGCTTGGGATGCGTTCTAATGCAAGGAGGGAAGGTAGTGGCGTATGGCTCGAGGCAACTCAAGGTGCATGAGCAGAATTATCCCACACACGACTTGGAGCTGGCTGCGGTGGTGTTTGCTCTTAAGTTGTGGAGATGTTATTTATACGGGGAGAAATTTCAAGTGTTCTCAGACCATAAAAGCCTCAAGTATATCTTCACACAGAAAGACTTGAATCTCCGACAGAGAAGGTGGATTGAGTACTTGGAAGATTATGAGTTCACGCTCAACTACCATCCGGGGAAGGCCAATGTAGTTGCCGACGCTCTTAGTAGGAAGTCTCAGGGTGAAATCAATTTTCTTGTGGTAAATAGGTGGAAAATGATTGATGCATTGGAGGAGTACGATCTATGGGTGGATGGACCGGAGTATCAACCATATCTATTCAACCTTGTAGCTCAACCGACGCTTCGGCGACGGGTAGTGGAGTTGCAATGCCTGGATTCGAAACTCGATTGGATTAGAGCCCGATTGGAGAATGGAGAGGCGATTGAAGGATGGTCTTGGAAGAATGGAGAGTTGAGATATGGGGAGAAGCTATGTGTTCCCGATGATTCGTCCCTAAAGGAGGAGATACTGGGAGAGTGTCATCGCTCCAAGTTTGCTATCCACCCCGGTAGCACAAAGATGTATAGGGACATGAAGCGTCAATACTGGTGGAGGGGAATGAAGCGAGATGTGGCCAAGTATGTGGCAAAATGTGCAGTGTGCCAGCAGGTGAAGATTGAGCATCAAAGGCCAGGAGGAGTCCTACAGTCTTTGCCTATTCCAGAGTGGAAGTGGGATCACATCACCATGGACTTCGTGTCGGGTTTACCACGGACGTCGCGCGGGCATAATGCAGTGTGGGTCATTGTGGATAGACTCACCAAGTCCGCTCACTTTTTGGGTATGAAGACCACAGATACATTCGAGACTTTGAGCCAGCTGTATATCCGTGAGATAGTGAGGTTACACGGCGTTCCGCTCTCGATTGTGTCGGATCGTGACTCTAGGTTTGTGGCGAGATTCTGGCAGAGTCTACAACAAGCGATGGGGATGGAGTTACACTTCAGTACGGCTTTTCATCCCCAAACGGATGGCCAATCCGAGAGGGTGATACAGATTGTGGAGGATATGTTACGCGCTTGTGCGTTGGACTTCAAGGGGAGTTGGAGCGACCACTTACCATTGGTGGAGTTTGCTTACAACAACAGCTATCAAGAAAGTATTGGGATGGCACCGTATGAAGCATTGTATGGAAGACCATGCCGATCACCGACGTGTTGGTTAGAAGCCGGCGAGAGTAGTTTGTTTGGACCGGACATTGTTCAAGAAACTACGGAGAAGATTCAACTCATCCGAGAGAGGCTACGGACGGCGCAAAGTAGACAGAAGAGCTATGCGGACCACAGACGAAGACCCTTAGAATTCAAGGTGGGAGACTACGTATTTCTCAAGGTGTCACCCAAGAAAGGCGTGTTTCGATTCGGCAAGAAGGGGAAGTTAGCGCCAAGATATACCGGACCGTTTGAGGTAATCAAAGCGGTAGGCAAGGCGGCATATCAACTTCGACTACCAGCCCAGCTATCCGGAGTACATGATGTGTTCCACGTGTCCATGTTGAGAAGGTGTCACTCGGATGCAACTCCAGTCGTGAACTTGGAGGAGATTGAAATTCAAGACGGAGCAACCTACGAAGAACAACCGGTAGAAATTCTCGACGCCCAGGAAAAAGTGCTTCGCAACAAAGTTATCAGATTGGTGAAGGTTTTGTGGCAACACCATGGAGTGGAGGAAGCTACATGGGAACCGGAGCAAGAAATGCGGGAGAAGTATCCATATTTGTTCGCTACTTGAGGTAAGTTTCGAGGACAAAACTTTCTTTAAGGGGGGTGGATTGTAACACCCCGCATTTTCTTTTATATATGTATATAGATATATAGTAAATAATTGTGGTAAAAAAATGTGGATATATGTAGTGATGTGTGTTTGAATTTGGTAGATTGAAAAAGTAGAGATTTAAAATGTTAGTGAAAATAATAGTTGAAATTTGGTTTTAATAAGTAAAAATATGAAATTTTAGGTCCTAGAACTTGTATTAAATAGGTTTGGTGTAGAAATATGTGTTGAAGAGGTTTGTGATGGATTTGGTTGGCTTAGGAATGGATTGGAAATGGAAAAGGGACGAAGACAAACTGTGAACAGTGCACTGTTGCAACTTCAAGCGCGATTTAGACCTTGATGTAGTCAATATCTCTCAAAACTCAAAACATGAAAGTTTTAGAGCTCTTTCGTATCATTCCATAGCATCTTGAATCATCTCAATCGGAACTTGGGTGAGAGGGTTATGCTCAGATAACAAAGCGATGTCAAAATAGTCCAATTAGGTTCGTTTTGCAATTAATGTCATCATGTGCATCCTAAATCAAAATATAAGAATAATGAGTAATTTTAGTTGTCAAATAAGTATAAAAGTCTTTAAGAAACACCCTTTATCACCTTTTATTTGCAAACATCGCAAAACTTCATTAATAGCCGATTCGGATGGGTAAAATAGAAATTTTAGTGTTTCAGGTGTACGTTGACTTGGGTTTTGAGATAAATCATAAAAATAAATATTTTTAGGTTAAAATAACATTAAAATGAATCTGAAACTTCAAAAAACCTTAGGGTAGTCATATGCATCAAATTGGAAATTCTTAGTGGCAAAATCATAAATTTGGAGAAACCCAAAACAACCTGTGAATAGTATTTTTCGGGGCTGCTATGTTTTAAACTCATTTTCATCTCATTTGCTCTCATTTTCTTCACTCCTCTCACACCCCCACACCTCTTGAAATCCTAGAGAGCATTAGAGAAGAAGAAAGGAAGGGAAAAACAAGAGATTCAAGGGTGATTCGAAATCAAATATTCTTGTTCTTCACACCAAAGTTAAGGATTCAAGGTAGGAGTTTTCTCTCATTCACTTACGTTGAGGCTAGGGTATTTATATATGTATGTTTTGGCTATCAATGGTATATATATGCTATGAAATTATCCTCTCTTAGGCTTTTTGCAAGGATTACATGTTTTGAACAAAATAGGGTTTAATACCCATGAAATCTCCTTTCTAGTTTTAAAACCCTAATTTTTGGAGAGTGATGTATTTTCTTCCATAATGCTTTCTTTATTATGGATTTCGAAACCTTAGTGTTTTGTGTTGGGTAGAAAAATGATGTTATTGTGATCTCATGTATTTTCTTAGTTGGTTGTGGAATTGTTATATGATATATTTTGGGGATTTTGGATAAATACTTGTAAATTAAGATAAATGTTGGAATTGTATGCTTGTTTGGGTTGTTTGTGATGCACATAAGTGAGAGGTTCTTTGTAAGGATGCTCACCCCTTCCCAAGAGGTTTCCGGTAAGGATGCTTGGGAAATAATGTAGTGATTGGTGAGAGGTTCCATGTAAGGATGCTCATCTATTTTCAAGAGGTTCCTGGTAAGGATGCTTGAGAATCAAAGGCGACCTAAAAGGGGTGGAGGTTACCACAAAGTATGCCACTTACCGAAAGAATTGTTGAGAATTGGTTATGACAATTAATGGTTATTATTTGTATGTGGTGCTCGTTTATTCATTTAAATAATATTTTTAAATAAACTTGAGATCCTTTTTAAATATCACTACTTTATTTCAAATTATGTATCTATGTTATATTAAAATTGAGACCGACTGTTTTAAATATTTTTCTAAACCTTGTATTGGTTTGGGAGAATTTTTCTACAGAGCTTCGTGCTCACCCCCTATCACTAACATTTTTCAGATTACCCGCTTGAGGAGGAGGACGTAAGGGTCGAGGGGCCCGCTACTTGGGAGACTCCACTGGACGGGAGTGTGGATCCCGAGGTGGACGCATAGAGCGACCTCCTTTCCTATTGTACTAGACTAGGACATTCTTTTGGAACATTGTGTAGTCTAGCTTTTTTTGTTTATTCCGCCGCACTTCTTTAATTAATTTTTGAGATGTAATAGCCATGACTTGGGCTTATTCTTTTGGATAATGTTGTAAATATTCGTGGATAACAAATGAAGTCTTATTTCTTAAGGGATTATATTAGTGCTCTCTTAATATGAATGATTTTAGAATGTAATGCCGTCCAGGGTGTGTTTTGGGGCGTTACAGTATCATACATAAAGTTTATAACAGATATATATATATATATATAAAAGATATATATAAGTAACTACTCACACTCCCTTACTATAGACAAGCAAGATGTGCAGGTAATTATCATTACAACACTAAATAAAATACATATTCAAACACTTCTTTCATAAGGAACAACTAAAATACAACCACCGTTATTATCAATTAAGACAAAAGGGTGGCGACAGTTCAACTATCCAAATAGAAAGATAAAATACAAATGTAGAAGTACAGAGTTTTGGCTTGTGAGTAGGATGGACCGGATTGGATATGAATTTCTCTTTCTCTCTTTCTTTTTCTCTTTAGATTTCTCTCTTTCTTCTTTTTCTCCTAGATCTTTTCTCTCCCAGCCTCCTCTTGGAGAAGGCCATGCATGGCCTATATATAGAAAATGAGGAAGCATGAGGTGGAGGATGAAGGTGAGCCGCCAAGGGCCACCATTTGGACGCCAAGAGCCACCGTCTATACGGTGGTGCCTTGTTGGATGATGATCTTCTATTGTGCTGGCTTTTATTGGTTGATTTATACTTTGATCCCTTAATCTTTCAAGCTTTGTCAGATTTCTCCTTGTATTTTTTTGCAATTTTGCACAAAACCCTGAAAATTTTATACATAAGACACATAAAATCCTAATTTTCGCACAAACCCTAATTAATAGTTTTTAGTTATTTTATCTTACCAATTTGATTTATTAATGATTCTAATTCATATACTAATTAGGGTTATTCAGTAAGAAACTTGGAAACCCCTCGAGGTAACAAACACGTCTACACACACTAGGATATAGGTCAAGTGTGTTCAAGTTCATCAAACCAGTAAATCAGGAGAATTAAATATGCCTTTAATATCCAATCAAGTAATGCAACAAATGATATTTTCGATATTAATAAAACCAACAATAGTTGTAACGCCCCAAAAACCCCCGTGGGTGACATTACATTCTAAAAACCGTTTACCGTATGAGAGCATTAAGTAAAATTCATCACGACGAAAGTTTCATTCATCAACCATTCATATTTTAACAAAATTTGGGCAGAGTCTCCTTTGTACGGGGAGCTCTACCCAAAACACAACCTGTACAATTATATTACAATTGACCACACCGGGTCCACATATGCATAACTATTGACCACACCGGGTCCATTTTTCCATCATAAAATAAACTTGCATTCATCATATGTCATATCCCCACTATCATCCCAAATTAATAGGTCTAATCTTGGCCTTTACATCTCCAAAATGTAATAATATAACGCAGCGGAAATAACAGAAATGAACTAGAGTTCAAAAGGATATTCTAAGCATAATCTAGTCTAGAACAAAATAAAAGTGTCGCTCTAAGCGTCCACCTCGGGATCCACATCCCCGTCAAGCGGAGTCTTCCAATGGGTGGGCTCCTCGGCTCCTAACTCCTCCTCAAGTGTGAAATCTGAAAAAATTTTATTTGTAGGGGGTGAGCACGAAGCTCTGTAGCAAAATCCTCTCAACTCAAACAAGGTTTGAAAAACATAGCAAACGGTCGGTCTCATTTCACAACTAACATATATATAGGTTTGGAATGAAAACAGTGACATTTTAAAAGAGATCTCAAGTTTAAACAATAGCAATAATCAGTTAAAAGAATAAAGTGAGTTTAGCATCGATAAACAAAATTCTAATTTAAGCTATTTAAGAAGGGCTTCTCCCTAAGCATTGTCCCATACCAATGCATCGGCAAGAACGACCCAACTCCCGATTCCATGTATTTTTGGTTCATCCCCGTACCATGTATGTTGATTGCTTCTCGTGAATCTACCTAACGATCATGCCTAGTCCACCAATTCCAACCAACAATCACAAATCTCTTTAGGAAGGGCGTGTACCGTCTCCTACGGCATTGACGAAATCCTCCCAAGGTGTCTAGTATACTAACCCTTTTCCTCGGTGTATATGTGAACAATAGTGATCGCGAGCACAACAACGATCCACTACGAGCATTAGGCAACCATCTCACCCCCCATTGGGATAGACTAACCTCTAACACTCTACGACATCTCTCGAAGGTAATCCAAGTCCATCACAACAACCATACAATGAGGAAATCAAGAATATTCACAATTCACAACAATTTCCAAATATAGTAAAATCCCAAATTTTGTTTTCACATTTGTCATATAATCGAATAATCCAAGAAAATATGCAAGAGATCGTAATCTATATCATTTTTTTATACAATATTCAACACTAAAGTTTTAAAATCAAAGACAAAGAAGAAATTAGGAGAAAATCCCCTTTTCTTGAAAACTAGGGCTTTGAAGATAAAAAAAAAATCAATAGAGCTTTGGTGGTTACCCACCCTTCATATTGTTCAAAACATGACATTTATTACAAATAGAACAAGAATCATGTATTTCATATTATATATATGAGAAGGAGAGTGAAGAAACATATATCTATATACATATATATATCTATAGATATATATCTAGCCTCAATGTGAGAGATTGAGAGAAAATCCCCTACCTTAAATCAAGATTCCAAGCTAAGACCCAAGCTTCAAGACCTTCTTGCTCTCCTTTCTTTTCCTCTTAATCTTCTCCTCCTAGGGTTTCAAAAGATTTGGGTGAGAGGGTAGCAAGAATGGAAGAAAATGGGAGGAGAATGTATTCTTGAAGAATTTGAAGTTTTGATTTCTACAAGGTATAAATCCCTCTTGATTGGTATTTCTATCTTCCTCTCTTCCTCTAAAATGGTTCCTAGGGTTTGGAGGGGTGAAATGAATGCTAAAGGGACGACATTAGGTTTTTATAGGGCAAGAAAATCGAGCAAAACCCGATATTTTCTGTTCAGAAAAAATCGGGTTTCCTTCGTACTGTTCACAGATTTTTGGTGCGACTTCCAGGTCAGTTTTGACCCATTTAGAGGTCGAATTGGAAATTTTTCATGAAATACACTTTTGTAGCCCTAGATGTCTACTATTTCCTGTCAAAATTTCAGATCAATTGGACATCAAAATATAAAGTTATGATCAAAATACTAAGCAGTGTCTATCACCCTTTTTACCCAATTTCACTCCAATTTGGTTTTACTTCTAAAATACTTCCTAACTTCTAATACATCCCATATTACCTCTCCCAATGTTTTCCGACCTCCCGAATTCAATGGTAATGTTATTTTGATAAAAAAAATTAATATATTTATTTAGTTACCCTTATCAATCTTAAACACATCCAAAAAAAATTAAGTTTGACCCAAAAGTCAATCCGTTCGAAACTCAAACTTCATGATTAATATTTCAACAATGATTCTAAGTTTTTATCCTCATTTTATTCATATTTGGAAAACTCTTAAGATATTAGTATTCTTATTTAATTTTAGTACAGGGTCTTACAATCCACCCCCCTTAAAGAAAGTTTCGTCCTCGAAACTTACCTCAAGTAGCGAACAAATATGGATATTTCTCTCGCATCTCCCACTCCGGTTCCCAAGTTGCTTCCTCTACGCCATGATGTTGCCACAGGACTTTCACCAGCTGGATTACCTTGTTGCGAAGCACTTTCTCCTGGATATCAAGAATCTTCACCGGCTGCTCTTCATAGGTGACTCCATCTTGCACTTCAATATCCTCCAAATCCACGACATGCGACGTATCTGGTTGACATTTCCTCAACATCGAAACGTGGAACACGTCATGAACTCCTGACAATGATACTGGTAGCCGAAGTTGGTATGCTACTTTGCCCACTGTCTTGATCACTTCAAATGGACCGATGTACCTTGGAGCGAGTTTTCCTTTCTTACCGAATCTAAGTACGCCCTTCTTGGGTGACACTTTAAGAAATACAAAATCTCCCTCCTTGAATTCCAAAGGCCTTCTTCTCCTATCCGCATAGCTCTTTTGTCGACTCTGTGCTGTGCGTAATCTCTCCCGAATGAGCTGAATCTTCTCCGTTGTCTCCCGTACAATCTCGGGCCCAAACATACTACTCTCTCCGGCTTCCAACCAACATGTCGGGGATCTACATGGTCTTCCATACAAAGCTTCATACGGCGCCATTCCGATACTCGCTTGGTAACTGTTATTGTACGCAAATTCCACCAACGGTAAGTGATCGATCCAACTCCCTTTGAAGTCCAATGCGCAAGCCCGTAACATGTCTTCCAAAACCTGTATCACTCTCTCGGATTGGCCATCTGTTTGAGGGTGAAAGGCTGTGCTGAAATGTAATTCTGTCCCCATAGCTTGTTGTAGACTTTGCCAAAAACGAGCCACAAAACGAGAATCGCGATCCGACACGATAGAAAGTGGAACTCCATGCAATCGAACAATCTCTCGAATGTATAGTCTGCTCAAGATCTCTAACGAGTCTGTGGTCTTCATCCCCAAAAAGTGAGCTGACTTGGTGAGTCGATCTACGATAACCCATACGGCGTTATGCCCTCTTGAAGTCCGTGGAAAACCCGACACGAAGTCCATGGTGATATGATCCCACTTCCACTCCGGGATAGGCAGAGACTGTAATAATCCTCCAGGTCGTTGGTGCTCAATCTTCACTTGCTGACATACGGCACACCTTGAAATGAACTTTGCTACATCCTTCTTCATTCCACTCCACCAATATTGTCGTTTCATATCTCTATACATTTTTGTACTCCCCGGATGTATAGAGAACTTCGATCGGTGACACTCTCCCAACACTTCTTCCCTCACTTGGTCGTCGTTTGGCACGCATAATCTTCCCCAAAACTGTAACTCCTCATTCTTTAAAGACCAATCCTCAACAATCTCATTCCTCTCCAATTTATCCCGAATTTTTGTCAACTCGGGATCTAATCGTTGCAACTCCACAATCCTTTGTCGGAGGATTGGTTGAGCTACTAGGTTAAACAAACATGGTCGATCCTCCGGTCCATTAACCCATAGATCAAACTCCTCCAACGTATCCATCATTTTCCACCGTTTAGCCGCAAGGACATTGATTTCACCCTGAGACTTCCTACTCAATGCATCCGCTACTACATTAGCCTTTCCCGGATGATAGTTGAGAGTGAAGTCGTAATCTTCTAAGTACTCAATCCACCTTCTCTGCCGGAGATTTAATTCTTTCTGTGTGAACACATACTTGAGGCTTTTATGATCCGAGAACACTTGAAATTTCTCTCCATACAAGTAACACCTCCACAACTTAAGAGCAAAAACCACAGCGGCTAGCTCCAAGTCGTGAGTGGGATAGTTCCGCTCATGAATCTTGAGTTGCCTCGAGCCATAAGCAACCACCTTGCCTCCTTGCATCAACACACATCCCAAGCCTCGTAGTGAAGCATCGGTGTAAACATCGTAACCTTCCCCACTGTTCGGAATAATGAGGATCGGTGTCGTCGTCAACTTTTCCTTCAAGGTGCGAAAAGCTAATTCACACGCTTGAGTCCACACAAATTTCTCCCCCTTCTTGGTAAGGCGAGTCATCGGCATCGCAAGCTTGGAAAAACCTTCCACAAACCTACGATAGTAACCGGCTAACCCCAAGAAACTACGTATTTCTGTCACATTCTTTGGTGGTTCCCATTTCATCACGGCCTCAATCTTCGAGGAATCAACCGCTACCCCTTGCTCGGACACAACATGGCCAAGGAACTTCACTTCCTTCATCCAAAACTCACACTTGCTCATCTTCGCATATAACTTATGTTCTCTCAATGTTTGTAGCACAACCGAGAGATGATGTGCATGTTCTTCTTGTGTCCGGGAATAAATCAATATGTCATCAATAAACACAATGACAAATTGATCTAGATATGGCCGGAATACCCTGTGCATCAAATCCATGAAGGCTGCTGGAGCATTAGTCAATCCGAACGGCATCACCGTATACTCGAAGTGACCATACCGAGTACGAAAAGCAGTCTTAGGAATATCCTCCTCCTTGACACGCAGTTGATGGTACCCGGTGCGGAGATCAATCTTGGAGTAGAACTTAGAACCCCTCAATTGATCAAATAAATCATCAATGCGCGGCAAGGGATACTTGTTCTTCACCGTCACCCGATTCAACCGTCGGTAATCTGTGCATAACCGAAGTGTTTCATCCGTCTTCTTCACAAAGAGGACCGGGGCTCCCCAAGGTGAAGTGCTCAAACGGATGAATCCAATTGCCAGCAAGTGGTCCAATTGCTTCCTTAGCTCCTTCAACTCCAAAGGCGCCATCCGATAAGGAGCAATAGAAATAGGTTCGGTTCCCGGATAAAGATCGATTGCGAACTCAATCTCTCTCTGTGGCGGTAACCCGGGTAATTCATCTGGGAAGACATCCGGAAAATCTGATATAATCAACACCATACCCGAGTGGGATCTATCCCGATCATCTCCCATCAAGCTAGCCAAGAAACTCAAGTGGCTCCCTGCCTTAGCTTTTAAGAATTTACTTCCCGTAGTAGGAAATGGATGGAAAGAATCTCGGTTATTCACAAAACTGAAAATTACTCCTCCCGACAATTGAAATGTAATTCGCTTGCGGAAACAATCCATTACCGCATGAAAAGTGGATAACAAGTTCATCCCAAAAATCACGTCATACCCCTTCATCTCTAAAGCAATCAAATCCACAATCAATTCGTGCTCCCCAATACGAAGCACACAACCCTTGCAGACTCGGCTAGTACCCAACTGTTCTCCCGTAGGCAAGTCAACAGTCAAAGCATGTTCTAACTTCTCGAAACCCAATCCCAAATTCATAGCATATGCAGTACGTATAAAAGAATGAGTAGCACCAGGATCGAATAAGATTCGGGCCCAAGAATTGTAGAGAAGAATGATACCTTCCACAACGGCATTGGAAGCATCCTCCTCCGGTTGGATTAAGGCAAATACCCTCCCCGGATTGGCATCACCGGGGGCTTGAGCTCTCAATGGTCTCGGTGGTGGAGGGGGCCTATTTGCATGTGATGGCCTGGCTGATTGATTGGCCTTGGGTGGAAATGACGGGCAGTTGTTTCGGAAGTGTCCTACACCTCCACAAGCAAAGCATTGACGAGGGTCAGTGTTTGGTCTAGTCGGGGCATGCCCCTCTCCTCGGACTGTAAGAGGTCTCTGCCCCACCGCTTGATCGGGGCGACGATATGGTAACGCCCTCGGTGCTCCACTGCTACTGGCACCTGTACGGATCGGGCCTCCTCTAGCATAGCTCTGTCTCCTCTGAGAGTCATCAATGTCTCTCTCCACCAATGCCGCTCTGTCAACCAAATCTCTATAGTCTCGGATTCTGAGTGCCACAAGCTTTTCTCTGATGGTCGGTCTCAAACCCTGCTCGAAGCGCTTGGCCCTCCTATCCTCGGTGGATATGAACTCTGAAGCATAACGGGATAGCTCATCGAACCTCCCCTCATACTCAGCCACGGTCATACTGCCCTGCCGCAAGGCTAGAAAGTCTGCACTCATCTTATCTCTGACAGACTCTGGAAAATACTTGTCATTGAAACTTTGCTCAAACTCCTCCCAAGTGAGCGTATTAGTGTCCCTCCTTTTCTTCACTGACTCCCACCAGTAATCGGCCTCCCCTTCCAACAAATAGGTAGCCAAGCCAACCCGAAGGTCCCCGGCGATCCCCATACCATCACAAATTTTTTTCACCCCGCGGATCCATCTATCCGCATCTAAGGGATTGGAGCTCCCTTGGAAGGTGGGTGGGTGTTGCCGTAGAAATTCTCGAAGAGCTACCATCCTTCGGTTCTCATCGTCGTTGCCCGGTACTTGGACTAAAGGACGAACTCCACCGTTGTGGTGGTTGTTCCCACCTGGTTGTTGCACTAGGGTGGTGAGTTCCCTTAAACATTGGTAAATACCCTGTATGGCGTCGAGAGGTGGTGGAGGTGGTGGATTTGCTTGACCACCACGCCCACGACCACGTCCACGTACCCGTTCACCGTCCATCCTGCATATCAATTCACAATTTAGTTTCATTGATGTACAAGACATCCTAAATATCACTTTAATCTAAAGCATAAGGTTCATATAAAATTAGACCAACAATTTCCTTCAACTTAATCCTACTTCCCTAGTGGTACTCCATAACCTACAGCTCCCATGTAAGACCTAAAGCCTTGGCTCTGATACCAAATCTGTAACGCTCCAAAAACCCCGTGGGTGACATTACATTCTAAAAATCATTTACCGTATGAGAGCATTAAGTAAAATTCATCACGACGAAAGTTTCATTCATCAACCATTCATATTTTAACAAAATTTGGGCAGAGTCTCCTTTGTACGGGGAGCTCTACCCAAAACACAACCTGTACAATTATATTACAATTGACCACACCGGGTCCACATATGCATAACTATTGACCACACCGGGTCCATTTTTCCATCATAAAATAAACTTGCATTCATCATATGTCATATCCCCACTATCATCCCAAATTAATAGGTCTAATCTTGGCCTTTACATCTCCAAAATGTAATAATATAACGCAGCGGAAATAACAGAAATGAACTAGAGTTCAAAAGGATATTCTAAGCATAATCTAGTCTAGAACAAAATAAAAGTGTCGCTCTAAGCGTCCACCTCGGGATCCACATCCCCGTCAAGCGGAGTCTTCCAATGGGTGGGCTCCTCGGCTCCTAACTCCTCCTCAAGTGTGAAATCTAAAAAATTTTTATTTGTAGGGGGTGAGCACGAAGCTCTGTAGCAAAATCCTCTCAACTCAAACAAGGTTTGAAAAACATAGCAAACGGTCGGTCTCATTTCACAACTAACATATATATAGGTTTGGAATGAAAACAGTGACATTTTAAAAGAGATCTCAAGTTTAAACAATAGCAATAATCAGTTAAAAGAATAAAGTGAGTTTAGCATCGATAAACAAAATTCTAATTTAAGCTATTTAAGAAGGGCTTCTCCCTAAGCATTGTCCCATACCAATGCATCGGCAAGAACGACCCAACTCCCGATTCCATGTATTTTTGGTTCATCCCCGTACCATGTATGTTGATTGCTTCTCGTGAATCTACCTAACGATCATGCCTAGTCCACCAATTCCAACCAACAATCACAAATCTCTTTAGGAAGGGCGTGTACCGTCTCCTACGGCATTGACGAAATCCTCCCAAGGTGTCTAGTATACTAACCCTTTTCCTCGGTGTATATGTGAACAATAGTGATCGCGAGCACAACAACGATCCACTACGAGCATTAGGCAACCATCTCACCCCCCATTGGGATAGACTAACCTCTAACACTCTACGGCATCTCTCGAAGGTAATCCAAGTCATCACAACAACCATACAATGAGGAAATCAAGAATATTCACAATTCACAACAATTTCCCAAATATAGTAAAATCCCCAATTTTGTTTTCACATTTGTCATATAATCGAATAATCCAAGAAAATATGCAAGAGATCGTAATCTATATCATTTTGTTATACAATATTCAACACTAAAGTTTTAAAATCAAAGACAAAGAAGAAATTAGGAGAAAATCCCCTTTCTTGAAAACTAGGGCTTTGAAGATAAAAAAAAAATCAATAGAGCTTGGGTGGTTACCCACCCTTCATATTGTTCAAAACATGGCATTTATTACAAATAGAACAAGAATCATGTATTTCATATTATATATATGAGAAGGAGAGTGAAGAAACATATATCTATATACATATATATATCTATAGATATATATCTAGCCTCAATGTGAGAGATTGAGAGAAAATCCCCTACCTTAAATCAAGATTCCAAGCTAAGACCCAAGCTTCAAGACCTTCTTGCTCTCCTTTCTTTTCCTCTTAATCTTCTCCTCCTAGGGTTTCAAAAGATTTGGGTGAGAGGGTAGCAAGAATGGAAGAAAATGGGAGGAGAATGTATTCTTGAAGAATTTGAAGTTTTGATTTCTACAAGGTATAAATCCCTCTTGATTGGTTATTTTATCTTCCTCTCTTCCTCTAAAATGGTTCCTAGGGTTTGGAGGGGTGAAATGAATGCTAAAAGGGACGACATTAGGTTTTTATAGGGCAAGAAAATCGAGCAAAACCCGATATTTTCTGTTCAGAAAACAATCGGGTTTCCTTCGTACTGTTCACAGATTTTGGTGCGATTCAGGTCAGTTTTGACCCATTTAGAGGTCGAATTGGAAATTTTTCATGAAATACACTTTTGTAGCCCTAGATGTCTACTAGTGCCTGTCAAAAATTTAGATCAATTTACATCCAAATATAAAGTTATGGATCAAAATACTAAGCAGTGTCTATCACCCCTTTTTACCCAATTTCACTCCAATTTGGTTTTACTTCTAAAATACTTCCTAACTTCTAATACATCCCATATTACCTCTCAATGTTTCCGACCTCCCGAATTCAATGGTAATGTTATTTGATAAAAAAATTTAATATATTTAGTTAGTTACCCTTATCAATCTTAAAACACATCAAAAAAAAATTAAGTTTGACCCAAAAGTCAATCCGTTCGAAACTCAAACTTCATGATTAATATTTCAACAATGATTCTAAGTTTTTATCCTCATTTTATTCATATTTGGAAAACTCTTAAGATATTAGTATTCTTATTTAATTTTAGACAGGGTCTTACAATCGTATATTGAGAATACGTATGAGAATGTAAAACACAATTCAAGGGTATTCATCATTCAAAGATTCGTGTTTAAGAACTCATAACACACATGTTAGGTATTTTACAACAAGATTGCATCGTGAGTTTCAATAGAAAATCAAAATCCATATAGATCCATAGTATTTAATCAAATATGAGCCAAAATTTAGATAGTACGCCCTATCCCCCCATGTTTAGGAAAAGGAAAGAAAACCTTAGCTCAATTAGCAAGAATGAACCTTATGTGTTTGTTTTAGTTTTCTACGAGCAAATCTTGACAATTCTT
>CAUOFW020001179.1:0-125398 GCA_963454935.2 Ilex paraguariensis | reverse complement strand
TGATCAAGTTGAGGTAACAAGCCTATTCTTATAAACTTTGCTCCAGATTAGACCAATGTAACTAATTCAGAACAAAATCAAAGTTAAGGGAAACTATATTATACCTGCAGATAATGAGTAATGGAATTTTCAAGAGCCCAGTGCATAGGGTGCTGACAAATTCAGAAAGGGACAGGATCACTGTGGCTATGTTCTGTGCTCCAGAATCTGGAAAGGAGGTTGAGCCAGTGGAGGAGCTCATTGATGACAAGAGGCCAAGATTATACAAGAAAGTGAAAAAATTATGTTGAAACTTATTTTCCAGTACTACCAGCAAGGGAAAAGACAATTGATGCACCGTGAAGGTTTAGATTTCTAGAACTATTTTTTCATCTCTTGTTATTTGTAAGTGTTATGTTGGGTTTGTGTTGACAAATCCAGGCCAAAACTTATATTGCCTCGTGTTCGAGATTAAAAAAATATGTGGCAAACTCTCATGGTAGTTTTCTTGGTGTAATTTTTTTTATCGCCTTTTTAAATCTTTTAAGTATTTAAGAAATTAATAAATTATGAATTTCTTTTCGTATTTTTTATTTGATCTATAATTATATTAAACATGTTATCTTTCTAATAATATTTAATTTCCTAACTTTATTTATTTTTTATTATACGGTCTAATTAATTGATCCAACAGACCCATTGACCCAATCCATCAACTATGGCTGAAGGAACCAATTTGCAGTGTGAAGCATAGAGGGACAACTTGCAGTGGAGGTATAGAGGGTCATAGTAGTCCAACGAGAGAGAGATAAATTTTTAATTTATAAAATCAATTATTTTTTGGATACCGTACAAAAAAAATCGTAGGAATCTGGCCTACGCGCCGCCTCTTTATTTTTTCGGTTTAACTTTATTAGACACAAACACAGTCCATTTTTTGCGTCCATCATATACTTATCGTCGGACTTAGGCAAAAATAATAAAAATGTATATGTATATAATATTACAGCTAAGAACTTAAAATTTTAATTTATAAAAACATAATAATGATCAAGATTTTAATTCAATATTATATCCAGTTCAAAAAAAAATTAATATTATAAAATTTATCCCAAGATTTTTTTTTCTCACCAAAAAATATCATATTATTTGCATAAATCTCAATATCTTAATCATTGATTAACTTTTATGACAGACATTAGAGTTTTTGCTAAACACCTTGATATTAGCTTCTTATACAAGCCAAGAGTTCTAAATAGGACTCACTGGGTGGCAACATCGGTTTTATCTGATTCAATTGCTGTGAATTGGGTCAGCTGTCCCCGGCTTGAGTTTATGACTTTGCTCTCGTCTGATTGTAACCAAAATTTTCTTATTTGAATAAATTTTTCCGTCTGTTGCAGCTCAAAAAAAAAAAAATCATTGATTAACAAACTCTTTAATGTCAATCAATTTTATAAATGATTCGTTTAGTAGAAATGATAGAAAGTAGAAGTGATACATTTTTTCTTTCATTTGTTTTTGGTTGGATGGATGGAAAATAAAAAATAATTTTTTTTTGTGTTTAGTGGAAAAATATATATATTTATTTATTTTTTTATTTTAATTTTTTAAAAAACATATAAATATATATTTTATCATTGTAGTTATATATATATATATATATAAGGATATACTTTTTATCATTGAAGGAAGGAAAGTAAAAGTAATACACTTTCTTTTCTTTGTATTTGGTTGGATGGATGAAAAATAAAAATAACTAATTTTTTTTTTTTTGGAATAGCTAAGATTTGGGGTGACAATTCAGTTGTGTCGTGTCAGATTCATGTTGAGTTATTACGAGTTTGTGTCGAACATTAATTAAATCTAACTCAACTCATTTAATTAATTATGTCATGCCGAGTTACGAGTTGATTTGTTTGTTTTCGTATCGTATTCATATTTGTATTCGTGTAGATTTATTTTTAATTAAAAAATAAATTCGGATTTTTAATTAATGGAAAAAAATATATTTTTTTAATTTAAAATTTTTGTTTTTATTTTTATTTTTAATTTTTTTTAAAAAATATATAAATACATATTTTATCATTTTTTTATATGAAATTAATGTATACATAATCTAAGTATATATCAAAAGATATATAAGCAAATAAGATACATCTCAACACAAATAATTAAATTTTTATCAACTTTATTTCCGATTTTGGAGGGATTGATTTTGACTAGTTGGAAAAAAAATTAATCCATCCACTTTTTCATCCTTCATATTTTTCTTCCTTACCAAAATATGATGTTTTATTTATCCTTTTAACTTTTCATCATTTAAACTTTCTATTCTTTTATTTTTTTTATCATATCAAACGGAGCATTAAATTTTTTTTATTTGGAGCTAAATATTGACACTATTTATTGGCTCAATATCACGATTATCAAATAAATAATCAGTTCAATAAATATTGAGATATACAATTAAGATTAATGTTATTGAGATTTAAAAATTTAACTTAATTTGTTGATCTAATTAACTATAATTTTTGAATTGATTATAGACTTCATCAAATATTAAAATTTAATATTAATCTAATAATTTATATTAAACCACGTCATTATCTCGTTAAGAAATTAGATCTAGATTCAAATATCATTACTCTACGATTAAATCAACGACAAATGTTATCAAGTAGCATTGCTCTTGCCCATATGTTCATCGTCGGCCAGCCTCAAACCTTTGACTTGACATTGTTAATCACCGGTCCACCAACCTTCACATCACTAGCCATCACCGGCGACGACATGGCAGGAACTTCCCCACGTACCAAAGCAGAACTAGGGTGCACATCAGTCCAAGAACTGGTCATCACCGGCGATGACCACCGGAACGGTACATCTATAAAGACAGCGACTATGGAGTCATGGATGCCTCCCTTCCACTGATGAATATGCCGATTATTGATATCGGGCGTCTCAAATCTTCATCGCCCACCGGAGAAGAAGAACTTGAAAATCTGCGATCAGCTCTCAGCTCATGGGGTTGCTTCCAGGTCTGGTTTTTCAGCTTCTCTCCATTAACTTGCTTTACAGACACCGTGGAACCCAAGATTCGTACATAGTTTGATTGGTAAAAAAAAAAATGTGTCTTTTGCCTGTAAATGATCATTTGAGCAACCAAATTGTAGAAGCCTAGTTGACTAGTTCTGAAGCTAAGTAGGGTAGATCAAGGAAAAACTTGTTTACAGAAATAGATAGCCAAAGCTTATAGAAAGCTACCAACTCACTAGTTCTTGTATAAGTAATAGGAAAATAAACTGCAACCCAACTGTTTGAGATAGGTCTGTGTGGGAAGCTCTTGAGTTAAAACTAAAAGGTAATTCCATGTGCAAACAAACATGAGTTTTACAGATATTTGGATAGAGAAAATATGGGACTTGAGGAATTTTTTACCTTGCTTATGAAATTATTAATATTGTTCATCCAAATGGTTTTTTTTTTTTTTTTTAAATTTTCAACCTTGCATAGTATGGTTAGTCACCTTTGGTTTTGCTCAAGAGAACCAAAAGGTCAATGGTCAATCCTTGTTAAAAGTAGGGGTTATATAGTGCTATTGTTAGAGCTTCTTGTCGATCCCCATTCCTATAGATGCTGCACGGGCATGGTCCTGCAATAGATTGAGATAGCCTTGGCACCGTGAGCGTGAAATAATTCCTTATTCCTTAAACATAAAAAGAGTCCAAAAAAGGGCCGGATGAACACCCAACTTATACCCTCCAAGACTTAAGTCAGTCAGTCAGAAATGAAAAGAGTTAAAAAGGGGCCGATGAACATCCGTGCAGATGCATTATTCAATAGTTATAATTGTTGATTATTCGTTGATTACTATAGAGAAAAAAAAAAGATGGATTTCTCATATCAATTGATTGGTGCTTCTTTTGGTCCTCGAGCTCTGAGAATTAGTTTTTGAGTTTCAGGCAATAAATCACGGAATAGAAAGTTCTTTCCTTGACAAAGTGCGAGATGTTACCAAACAATTGCTTGAACTTCCAATGGAAGAGAAGCAAAGATACTCCAGAGCACCTGATGACATTGAAGGGTATGGGAATGACATGGTTCTTTCAGATAATCAAACTCTCGATTGGACCGATCGGTTGTTTCTTACAGTAAATCCTGAAGATCAGAGAAAGCTCAACTATTGGCCTCAAAATCCTGAAGTTTTTAGGTAATTTTTTCATTCCAACTGTGACAGAGAACTCATAATCTAGATATCAACAATGCTGCCTAGTAGTTTATTAGCTTTTTTGGAAAAAAATGCCACAGATATCTGGTTCCCCGTTAATTTTGAAAGTGACATAACTGGTTTAGTGTTGACATGACATTTTTAGGGTGAAAAATGAGGCAGGGTTGAAAAAACATGCAATAAAAGAAATGCTTTGGTTCTTCAAACTATATTGAGATCACCATGAACTCAATTGATTTGAATTGGTGATCAGAAACTGTATGAGGTTAACTTATACATAATGTGCATACCTCTGCAGAGAAACTATGCATGAACATGCCACCAATTTACGACTGATAGCAGAGGACCTCCTCAAGGCCATGGCAAGGTCACTAAACTTGGAGGAGAACTGTTTCTTGAATCAATACGGAGATGCAGCAATTATGCAGCTAAGATTCAACTTCTACCCTCGGTGTCCGAGGCCTGACCTTGTTCTCGGCCTAAAACCTCATGCAGATGGATCAGCAATTACAATTGTCTTGCAAGACACAGAAGTTGAAGGGCTTCAATTCCTGAAAGATGACCAGTGGGGGAGGGTTCCTATAATGCCTCATGCACTTCTCATAAATGTTGGCGATCAAATAGAGGTAACAAGCATTAGCTCATAATACATTTTGCTTCAGATTAGAAGAAAACTGTGGCCATTCACCACATAGTTAAGCAACTAATTCAGAACAAAGTTAAAAAGTTTTTGCTGTTAAAATCACTTTGTTTGTCCACTGTTTGAAAGTCAATCAGTCATTAGTAGTAGGGATGGAAATTCAATCAGGTTGTGTTGTGTTTGAATTGTGTCAATTGGGTTCGTGTCAAGTAATAGTTGCTGTCGTGCCTGGGGATCGACACTCATAACCTGTGAAAACACAGTACCAGAATCGCATTTTCTCTCAACAAAATCACCATAGGTCCCCCATAAACTATCTAGATGGTAACAAGACCAGTAAAAAAATCTTCTAGTTCTACAAGTATTTGAAAAAGACAATATTAAGAAAAGGAAATAATAAAAAATGAGATATTTTCTTCATATAATACCAATTTAGGGATTTCATTTAGAACATAGATTATTTTGTTCAACTCTAATTCAACTTGAATATTATTTTCTCGAGTTCGTGCCAATAGTTAGTTAATCCTAATCTGCTAATTTCGTTCTTTATCACCGTGTAAATTGTGGGTTGCAAGATTATAGTACGGATGAACAACTCAGATTAGATTCTTTGATTGGCTATATGATACCTGCAGATAATGAGTAATGGAATTTTCAAGAGCCCAGTGCACAGGGTTGTGACCAACTCAAAGAGGGAGAGAATCAGCCTGGCTATGTTCTGTAGTCCAGAATCAGGAAAGGAGGTTGAACCAGTGGAGGGGCTCATTGATGACAAGAGGCCAAGATTATACAAGAAAGTAAAAAACTATCTTGACACTTATTTCCAGTACTACCAGCAGGGCAAAAGACCAATTGATGCAGTGAAAGTATAGGTGCATGTTTGGTTAGTTTCTGTAAAACAGTTTTTTGTTCTCAAAATTTTAAAAACACCCAAAATCTGTTTATTTAACATTTTTGTTCTCTAAATTTTGGGAGAAAATGAGATTTGAGTCAAAGAAACAGAAAACAAGTGTAACTTATTTTCAAATTTTTCTTTGAAAATTTTGAAAACAAGGAAAACAATTTTGAATGTTCAGATATGGGGTATATATATATAATGAAATTGTCAATATAAAAATAGTTTTTTTATATTTTTTATTAATGTTTGAATTACTGTTCAAATATATATTTAGGCTGTCTAAACAGGTTTTACTATTTTCTGTATTATAAAATTATTTTTGAAATCATCTAACCAAACAAGTTTTTTATCTCAAAAATATGAAACTATTTTCTTAAAACTCTTCTCAAAAACTGTTTTCGGATACTACTTTTTGAAAACGCAAACCAAACAGGCCCTAGATTTTTAGAAATATTTTCATCTCTTGCTATTTGTTGGTGTTATGTCGGGTTTGTGTTACCAAATTTCGTAACCAAAACATATATCGAGTTGTAAAATGTTCTTGAGATGTAAAATAGGTGTGCCACTTCACCTACCAATTTTTTTTTCCATGAGAGGAATCCTTCTAACTACACACTTTTTGGACTCATGGTTGCCACTTTCTCTAGCAATTACGCACAATAATTTTTTGACATTTTATCGAAATTCGTCATTTGATAGAACAGATTCAGTATTGATTCAAAAAACTCGACTTGAGCCAAATCTTGAGCTATAATAATGAAAATTGTCATCCAACATCATTTTGGTTCAGTATTTTTGGAATGGTAGTCAAACCCAAAGTTATTAATCAATGTCCCACATACTGAACTTCAATAATAATTTTAGGGAGAGAGAGAGAGAGAGAGAGAGAGAGAGCTCCTTTGACTTGAAAATGCACACTAATCCACTTATGCTTCTATCATGTGCCTATCCTTTGGTAAAACCCAAAATTCATTAGATTCAAACACCTCAATCTACGTTTCATTTCTCTCTCCTAAACCCAAATTTTAACAGCTTTCTTTTGGCATAGACATGGCTGCAACTACCCTTCCTTCCATGGTAGAAGTAGAATCACCATCCAAGCCTGTCCAAGAACTAGCCAAAAACAGCAGAAATGAATTTCCAGAAAGATATATCTACAAAGGGGGAAATATCGATCTCTCTCTTCCTGTGTTGGATGTTCCAGTTGTCGACCTTAGCCTCCTCTCATCTTCATCACCCGCCGGAGAAGAACAACTCATAAAACTCAACTCAGCCCTCAACTTTTGCGGTTGCTTTCAGGTATATCAATTTGCATACTGGGTTATATATATGCCATTTCTATCTATTCACTAACAGATTTTTAGATCATTTAAACTTCTATTGTTCGATCTTGTAGATGACTATACTGATTCTAAGAGAGTTTTATTGATAAATTAATTACTATGGGATAGATTATAAAGTTTTAATTTTTAAAAATTTACTAAGAAATTAAGCTCAATTTCTACTTGGGTTCGATTGGAATGGTCGTGAGCTTCTACTGAGCAAAGCTTGAGCAAGAATCTAAACTCGACAATTGAGCTCTGGTCAACCTGGAGCTTGGCGAGTGAAAACTTAAGACCCTAGATTCTAAATGCAAATTCTGAATCTAGTCCCTCAGATAAGACCAGGACAGTGTTCTTACATGATTTGTACAATTTCAGGCTATAAATCATGGAATGACAAGCTCATTCCTAGACCAAGTCCATAATGTGGGCAAACAATTCTTTGCACTTCCAATAGAAGAGAAGCAGAAATACTCGAGAACAGTTGATGACATTGAAGGGTATGGGAATGATTCAGTTCTTTCAGAGAACCAGACTCTTGATTGGACAGACCGGTTGTACCTTATAGTAAATCCAGAGGATCAGAGGAAGCTCAAGTTTTGGCCCAAAAATCCTGAAAGTTTTAGGTAAATTCAAAATGTTGCCTCAAAACTGGTTATAAGCATACAATTTTGTTATGTGTGGAACATGATTGTTTCGGAGTCAGTAGGTAGCATCAGGTTTGAGGGTGGCCCCTCGGGGTAGAAAGAGATCTTTTCTTTTTTTGGGTATTTTTCCATGGTGTTTTCTTATCAATAATTGTCGTAGTACTTTATGTACATATATATTATGTCAGCTACCAAAAACAATGTCAACTTGAATCTGTCGTTCTGTCAAACTATATTGAATTCAACATTGGCGTGCGCCAGATATGTAGCTCGTGAACCCCATAACTCTGTCTGTTCTCTGTGTGCTATGTATGCTATCGATGTGTGTGACTGTAAATGTAGATGTTTGTATTTTTTTCTCAAGAGTGAGTTGGCAGAACAAGGAAGAAAATCAGATAGATACTTTCTTACATTCGATGAATTTTCTCATAAACCAGCTTTTGTCCTGTAAAAAATCACAGATTCTTCTGCTAACTTTCATACTTTCCAAACACAGTATTCTTGTACTTAAAAAAGCAAAAAAGAAAAAAAATATGTCCAGAAAACGTTACCCAACAGTATTTAAGATTTTCTTGCAACTTCCATGCATTCCAAAGTGTAAGCAAAATTTTCATACAGTTCTAAACTTCAGTTTCTATTGTTATTTTCTTTCTAATCCAACCGTCACTAAGGTAACTTTGTTGTCTCTAACCTTGCAGGGAAACTTTACATGAATATACAGTGAGACTAGGATTGTTGAATGAATTCATCCTCAAGGCCATGGCAAGGTCATTGAGTTTGGAGGAGAACAGCTTTCTGAACCAGTACGGCGACGGCGACCGAGCAACGATGATGGCAAGGTATAACCTGTATCCTCCATGTCCAAGGCCTGATCTCATTCTTGGTGTCAAACCACATGCAGATGGAACAGCCATTACCTTTCTTTTGCAAGACAAAGAAGTAGAAGGCCTCCAAGTCCTGAAAGATGATCAGTGGTTTAGAGTTCCCATTGTTCCCAATGCTCTTCTCGTTAATGTTGGAGATCAAGCAGAGGTAATTTAGACTGCCTTGGATAACATCACGTGCCTCTACTCCAAAATTAAAATGAAGTAAAATTTCAATTGTAATCAGAGTTTTAAAAAACAAAAAATAAATCAGAGTTAAATCCGCCAGCTAGTTCGAATATGAGATCTCAAGGGTTGACACCTCGAGATACCAAGTTTGAGTCATACCTATCCTAGTCCCCTTGCCGATATATGTGGATCAGCAAGATGGCTGTGTGCATCCAGAGTCTAAATTGTTGCAACACATCCAAAGCGTGTTTGTTTAGGATATGGTTTTCCTTTAACAAAAAAAGTAATTTATAGTTAAAACTTGTAGCTTTTGCTTGATGGTGATTGCAGATAATGAGTAATGGAATGTTCAAGAGCCCACTGCACAGGGTTGTGACCAACTCAGAAAGAGAGAGAATGACTTTGGCTGTGTTTTGTACTCCAGGGTCAGATAAAGAGGTCCAACCAGTGGAGGAGCTCATCGGTGAAAATAGGCCAAGGTTGTACAAGAAGGTGAAAAATTATGTTGATATTTTTTTTCAAAATTATCAGCAAGGAAAGAGACCCATTGAAGCTGCAAAGATATAATCTTGAGAAGAGTCATCCTTGGCAGTTTGTAATCGGCGATGATAGAGATAAATGTGTGGGCATACCAACTTAAATTTGGAGTTATTGTTCTTTTTTTCTTTTTCAAAATGCTCGAACAAAAATAAATTCTCAAAGCAGAAGGCAATTCATGTGGAACTTTTTTTGGCCTAGTAGAACTGTTGGAAGAAGCTGCTGTTTGTAGAAGATGACTTTGTAACAAGTTTTTAGCCAGCAGTGTGATCTTTGTTTACATAAACTGTAAAGTTGGAGTGGTCATAGGTTGGTTCGGGTCTCGAGCAGGGCCAGCTGCCAAAAACTACAATAACTTTTAAATTCTTCAATTTTCAATACCTTTTATGTAGTTTTTATTTTTATATCTATATTCTATCTATATTATATATGGAAAGCAAACAAATTAGGTGGAAGGTGGTTTGAAAATCTTCCTTCTTGATTTTCTTTTCTTTTCTTATCTTTTTTAAAATTTTAATTATTTAATTATTGTGAATGATTTTAACCAATTATAGTCTAATATGTATCTCACGTAACTTCCTCTCTATTCCACTAATTAATTATCACTCATTTACCTAGCAAAAAAACTACTCATTTGAATTTTTTTATAAAATCAGTCACTAATTTAAATTTTTTTAAAATATAGTTTTACCACTAACTTTTTATAACTGTTTTATAACCTTATTTTTTCTTAATTTTCTATCTAATTTTTTAAATTGTATGATGACAATAGGAAACAAAAAAAAAAAAAGGGAAGGACAAGGAGGAAAGAGAATGTGTGCAAATTTCTTGCATCGCATGAGGCTATAGTTTGTGTGTGTGTGTGTGTGTATATATGTGTAACAAATAAGTTAGATGGGAGAAGGCTTGTGGAGTCTTTCATCTCTATTTCATAAATGACACTAAGGCTCCCTCCAATGATCCAATCACATTATACCATGTGTCTTTTGTAACCACTTCTCAACTCTCTACTAACTAATCATCATTTTTTAAAATTTATTCAAACATAATTACTTTACTACCTAATAACATTTAACAATTTTTAATCTAACTTCTTAAGTTATAAGATGAAAAAGAAAAGAAATTGGTGAAAAAAATAAAATAAAATAACGAAGTATATATTACGTTCATTGCATGAGGCGGAACCGCTAGTTTGAAAATAATATAAACAATTATAATTATATATATATATATATATAAGCCCGTTAAAATAAAAGTAATTTATCTAAGTGAAAATAAGTACGTACAAATAATACCCATTTTACTCCCCCATTAATGTAGTCTTGTCGTATTAGGTCCAAACCTTACTTACACAAAGGGTCAAAGGTTTGAACTTATGTTTGATATCATAAGTTGGGAAGAATTAAATTGGTTAATGAGTAAAATAATCATTTACATGAGCAATGTATGATGATAATGATAATAAATTCATACATTTCACAGATATATATTTTAGTTACTAAACATAGGTATGGATTGGATTCATCTTTGAATCTCATGTACTCAAAGATGGGGGTAGAAGTTGAATTTGAAAGGGTTTGGTAAAACCAATCTAATCTCTTACCAAAAATCCATCCAAACATGTTAATGCAGAAGGAGGCCATAAATATGTCAGTATTTTAAGACAAAAAAGAAAATGGAAGCCAAATCTTCAGCTATGATAATGAAAATTGTCATCCAACATCCATTTTGGTTCAAGGAAGAGTAAGTCTACACAAATAAAACCTTTAAATATAAAAATGATCACTCACTAGTCTCCTTTCATTGACAAACAAAGGCCAAATCTTATAACAATATCACAATTTATATACTTTCTGTCGGGTTGTGCCTCCTACCTTCACCAGTTCAACTGTGAACTTCATCCTGGAGCATTAATGCCTTTAGGAAAAATTGTCAAGTCTAATTAATGCCTCTTGTGTAAATTGTAACACAAAAAAATTGTCATGTCTAAGCTGCCACCACCACCAAACTCCTCTATTTCTGGAGCATCTCTTCCAACATCACCTGAGTTGTGTGACTGTAACTCATCACTTCTAACCTTCCCCAACAAAAATCATGACCAAAAAAGCATACCCCAATAACAACCAATAAGCAAGACTTATAAGCCGCGTAGAGAAAGCAAAAGATTTGGGTCTTTTTTCAAGTCCATGTCGAAACCACTGCTGGATGTGATTCTAGGAGCCGAACCAGAATAAATACCACACAGAAAAGTCAAGAACAACCTCATTAATCCTCCGTTTGGTAGAAAAAATGAAAAGTAATAAGAATACATTTTTATTCTTTAAGAATGAAAAATATAAATAATACACTTTCCTTCCTTTGTGTTTGGTTGGATGGATGAAAAATAAAAATGACCAATTTTTTTTAAAATTTGTTTTGTCTAATATTTAGGGTGACAATCGAATCATGTCGTGTTAAATTCGAGTTGAGTCATAAAATTATAAGCCTTTTATATTTCTTGTTTGCATGTTAGGTCATTTTCAAGTTCGTGTCGAATTATAATCATGTTCGTATCATAAAATTCGTGCCGAGTTCATGTCGTGTCATTGTGTTGAGTCAAAAATTTTTACCCCTAATTAAAATGAAAAAAATATTTTTTTTTAATTTAAATTTTTTATTTTTTATTTAAAATTTTTTTAAAAATATATAAATACATATTTTATCATTATATTTTTATATGAAATTAATGTATACATAATATATCTATATAATAAAACAGTTATCACTTTGAATTTAATCCCCATTATATTTCCCCCCTCAAAACCATCCCATCCAACCCAACCCAACTGCAACCCACCGAGCAACGGCTACCTGCAACACACAGAGCCAAAACCATCCCTTCTCTCTCGGTCTCTTCACTCACTTTCCAATTTCATGCTGACAAGCGGCGAGGGTCTCTTAACTGCGCAAACATCATCCCCTCACCACCTCCTCTCTCTCTCTCACGAGCCCCAATAACACCCAGCCCCAATAGCGCTCCAGGTATCTCTTTCTCCCCTTCTATCTTCTCACACCCAAAGCCCATCCTCTGTCTCGCTATCCCCAGGTTCACAGAGCCCAGCCTTCCTCTCCCTATCTCTCTCTCTCTCGCTCACCTGTAACCTGTTCGACAAAATTCTCCAAAAGAGCTTGAGTAAGGTTCTCTGGTGTATCATATTTCTCTTTGCATGACATTTGGATTGTTTATGCGTTTAGCATTTGCTCCCCATAAGATCTTCGTAGCATTGCGTTTATGCATTTTTCCTGGCTTTTAATCACCATCTTTCATTTCAAGACCACCACTCAACCACACTACAGAACCACATGAGCATGTATCACCTGTACCCTAAACCACATCGGTTCCTATACCGTGAATTAGAGTGTTATACCGTGCTTCCCCAGCGGTCTTTCAGGTCAACTTCAACCCCTCTTTCGAGCAAGAAATGAACCACATGGTCCACATCAGTAAACCCCTGACAAATCAACCAAAAATTAGAGGTTGTAGTTTTGGTTTTCATTTTCTGCATTGATACAAAATCAAAAAAAAAAATTCATCTGGAGATTTTAGTTTTGGTTTTTATTTACCCATACTTTCTCTCAAAATTGGAGATATCATCTTTCAAATAGAAACCATCTTCTCTTACTGACCAGTAGTAATTCACCGTATGAGCATTCTTTTTTCCACTACTTTAAGATTTTTTTAATATGTCTTACTTGAAGCTGTTTGAAACCCACGGGTGCTAATCTATATCAGAAGCTTTTATTCTCTAAAGTACTTTCAGACAAGGAAAAAATATCATTAGTGAACTATGTAGCTAATCTGTAACACTAAGCTTATTTCTTATTTATTGAGATTTTTTGAATATGTCTTGCTTGGAGCTGTTTGAAACCATGGATGCTGATCTATATTAGAAGCTTTTATTCTTTGTAGCTAATCTGTAACAATA
Organism: Ilex paraguariensis; assembly: GCA_963454935.2. Taxonomy (NCBI): domain Eukaryota; kingdom Viridiplantae; phylum Streptophyta; class Magnoliopsida; order Aquifoliales; family Aquifoliaceae; genus Ilex; species Ilex paraguariensis. The sequence goes on along the minus strand of CAUOFW020001179.1, from coordinate 112,127 downwards.
AGTTTTTATCACACAGTTTTTACATGCATTTTGCTCTTGGTTTGTATTTGAGTAATTTTACATCTTATTTCTCATAGAAAATTTTCATTGCCGAAGTAGCAAAGGCTGCTGCATAAGGCATATCTTATGGAGAGTTGTACTCATGGTTGTACACTGCTTTGGCTGCAACTCAAGCTCACACACACTGAGCAGCATAATGTGAATTCCATTCTCTTGGAAAGGATGCTATTCTCTTGGAAAGCACACACAGAGTAGCTATTGTTCATAGTTATTTTTTTTTTTCTATGTATTTTTTTTGGTTGATACATGTAGTTTATATGTGGTATTGATTTTTCAATTTTTAGTTTGTCGTTACCAGTTGTTCTGTGGTGGTGGTGTTTATAGTTATATTTGTGCTCTTATTAAGCAAATTCTTTGTATATTCATGAGGCTTATGCATTCACAATTTTTTTGCATATTCATGAGGCTTGGCTATTTATGAACTGATTCAAACAATTTATTTTGCATTGTTGGAGGTTAATGAGACATGGGTAGGCTTGGGTTACTATAGAAAGGCGTGAGTTCTACAAGAGCATAGAGGTCAACTCTCTTTTCAATCTTTTCCAGTTGCTTGCTTCATGTGGTATACATAGATAGGTTAAAGACATGTGTTTTTTAGATGATTATATAAAGGTTTGGGTTTTGAGGTGAGTTTCTTTTGAAAACTAAAATTGGCACAACCAGTTCCTTTCCTTTTTAAAGTTCCTTTCTTTTTATGCTTTAATAAGTTTAATTAGTTTTTTTTACCTTCTTGGCAAACCTTTTTAATTTTAATGTTATTTTTATATGGATTTTGCTAGGATTTTGTGTTATGTTTTTTAATTTGATTGTATGTTTCATATTCTAATACACTCAATGTTATGTTTTGCGGCTGTTAGGTCTTCTTTGGAACCAATATGCAGGATGATAAGAAGATGCTCCCACATTGCAATTAAGGATTTGAGATGGTCATCCCTACTTAGAAGAAAAGATTAGAACCAGAACTCCACTTTGGTTGATTATATTAAATTTTTTATTTAATCTAGCGACACTATAACAATCCTTAGGAAGTCTTTGATGATATGTGATATTTTAAGCTTCATCTGATCTGAGCACTAAATATTTGGAAATAATAGAATATGGTTTGGTGTGGATCCAAACCCCCACCCCCACCCCAAAAAAAAAAAAATCCACAATGAGGATTTGACCTCATTTTTCATTTGCATAAGAAAAATGAAAACCAACTGAGTTTTTCATGGCCTCATTTTTCATGCGCATAAACCAAATGAGTTTTATTTCACTTCTTTATGGGTGTATAGAGTTTTGATAAGATTTATTTTGTTACCAGTCATGAGAAGATCAGAGATCGATCGTCATCCCCAAAGGTAACAATTTTTTTTTCTTATTTTTTTGGAAAAAATTTACATTCTTGGTTTGTAGTTTTTGGGTTTTTTTTCTTTTTAATTTCCATGACGAATTTTTTGTTTTGTTTATTGATGATACCACCGATCACGGGAAGTCGATTGTCATCCCCCAAGATAACAATTTTTTCTTTGATTTTTCTTATTTTTTGGAGGAAATTTACATTCTTGGTTTGTAGTTTTTGGGTTTTTTGTTTTATTTCCATGACGAATTTTGCATTTGTATGTTTATCAAACTGAGTTGTGCTTCTCTGAAAAAAATTTACATTCTTGGTTTGTATTTTTAAGTTTTTTTTTTATTTCATGACGAATTTTGCATTTGTATGTTCATCAAACTGAGTTGTGTTTCTTTGTATGTCTTTTTCATTTCTTCGTATGGTTGAAACTGAATAATAGATCTTCAGTGCTTTGGTACATATCTGTTCAATGCTATTCGGAAGTAGATTGAGTGTTCTACCAGGCACACACTCGAATTGATTGATTGTTGTTCTATTGGTACCATTGAGGTTACCTACCTCTTTGCTCACGAGTTGTGCTTATTCAATTTGTTGTCTTATTGTCATTCCTTTGCCTTATTTGTGTGAAATTTAGAATTTAGAACTTATGTTAGTTGGTGTTGTCATAGACCTAGAACGGGTTCTATGAAACTACCTTACTACTCAGCTTGTGCTTCTTTATTTTGTTGTGTTTGATTTTTTATGTTGACCATTTGATTTCATGCTTAAATGATGATTTATAGGGTACTAATATACCTATTTGTTGTCTCTTCTGTGAACACTATAACATGTAAAGTAGGAGCTTTTATCCTGTTTGAGCAAATAAATCAATTTTTGCCATTAAAAGCAAGTGAAAGCCTCTCAAAATATTGTGTTACACTTGGACTCAAATTTTTTGCCAAGTGAAATCCGTACTTCATGTTTTACGTGCAAGTTTAGCTCAAGGGTTGTTTGATTAAAAAAATTCAATAGTTTTAAGCATGAAATACCAACTTGCATTGTATTCTCTTGGACTGATTCATGTGTGAAAAAGGTTATATTATTTGATTGTTTGTGATTTTCTTTGACTCAAAATTTGATCGTTTGATTTAATAAAATTGATCGTTAATTATTTATCATTTAATTTCACAATCTTTGTAAAGGACTTATATGTTGAATAAATCTTAGACTTTTCAGGTACTTTTGAGTCAAACCTTAAATTTTGTGCATTTGCCACAAGCACAAGATAAATTGAACAAATCATCTTGATTTGTTTCAGTTTTACTTAGATTTTGGACTTTTGTTATAACAATTTTTATATGAGAACTGATATAGATGTCAATTAAATGTGTGCGTTTGTAATTGTGGGTTGAATTTGATATATATGAATTTATATGGATAAAATTAAACTTTTTTCTATTATTGATTTTATTATGTTGTTGTGGTAGTTGACAAATGATTTTGTTATGGTAGAATTGGGGTGTGATATTGAATTCGAAAAATGAATTAGGTCATGTTTTCTTTAAATTCATGTGTATCTTATTAATAAGTAGATTTGCACTAATTATTAGTCATCCGTCAGTTCAGTGCTTGATTATTTTTGCGTTCAAATTCAATATTCATTTTTTTTAGTTGCACCGTACCTTCAGGCACAGGTTATCCCTAGTAGATTTATATAGATAAAATTGAACTTTTTTCTATTGTTAATTTTATTTTGTTGTTGTGGTAATTGACAAATGATTTTTTATGATAGAATTGACAAATAAGATACATCTTAACACAAATAATTAACTTTTATTCACTTTCCTTCCGATTTTAGAGGAATTAATTTTAGTGAATTAGAAGAAAAGTTAATTCATCCACTTTTACATCTTTTTATTTTCCTTCCTTATCAAACATGATATTTTATTTATCCCTTCAACCTTCCAACTTTTCATCCTTCTATTTTTCTATCATACCAAACGAAGCATAATGGAATGGTTAATCAATCCATTCCAAATCGATCGAAGTGGTATGAAAGTTTTAACATGAAAAAACACAGTAAACACGACTTATTTGAATAATCCGGTGACCTGAAGTAAGATTTTTGGCATGCAATAAGCACTTAAATAATACAATAACAGTGTACCATCTTCTTTCTCATTTCGAGGAAAAGGTGCGGAAGGAAAATAAAACAACGGAGGCATCCGAATCGGACCTAAATGGAAATGACATGAAAAGTCTTTTTCAAAACCTAACATTAAGGGCGTTACGATGATATACGAGAGAAATGAAGAAAAACTTGTGGGTGCCACTATTTAAATCGCCTTTCTAGCTATAATTTTTGAAACTCCGCCCATTTCATAAAGCATTCGACCTAGTTTAACTACTGATACCCAATCTTCGGGAGATCCTTTCCCTGAATCCCAACACCAGAACTACCACAACCTACACACTGATCACCAAATCAAAACCATTAAATCAAATCCTCAAAAGATGTGGCAACAAACTATTTATTCAAACCATCAACTAAATCAAGTATGGAACAAAAAAAAGTTACACAATAATAGATTGGCTCATTAAATCCACCAAATGAAATAAATCCCGCAAATCTGAGAAAAAAATAATGAACAATCACTTGAACCTAATGTGTTAAGGCATAGGGTCATCTCCACTGTAATTTTTTTGTAAACGAACTACAATGCAAAAAAAACAGATCGCTTACTGTCCATAAAACAGAATGTGCTTCTGCCAAGCCTTCTGGCGCAACGGTATGTGCAGTAAGTCATAATCGAAGCTCTTTGAAGCATGAAAGAATATATGCATGTTTGGGGAAATAGAAGAATTGAAGTGTGAAAGAGAGAAAGCTTATACTTGTCCTTTTGTTCCGTCAAAGCTTATACAAAAGTGTAGTTACAATAGCAAAACCCAGACCCACGAAAACACAGAGGGGAAGGTTTAGACTTTTTTAAAAAATCGTTCAAGACTACTTGCCTGTTGATGACTGTATACCAGAACTACATGGAATAAAATCTTAAAAATGTGATACTCAATCACGCAAGATGGAGGGGGTGTTTTGGTTGTTGCTGTGGGGTGGGTTGTGTGGGTTTACGGGAGATAGAAGGAGAGTGGAGGAGAGGAGAGCACGGAGAGGGAGAGGGAGAGGGAGAGGGAGAGGGAGAGGGAGAGAGATATAAAGAGAGAGAGAGAGAGAGAGAGTGTGTGTGTGTGTTACCTGAGCGAGACGGATGGAGGTGGTGTGGTGGCACTGGACAGCGGTGGAGGTGCCGAATGGTGCTGGATGGGAATGAGCTGTGAGGGGACTTGGGGGAAAGAAAAATGAGAGAAGGGAGGGGGGTCGTGAGGTAGGGCTCCGGTGAGAGACTGAAAACACGGGATTGGGGGGCGTAAAATGGAGCGTTTTGGGTGTCAATTAAGGAGAGAGGAGATAGAGGGAGGAAATCATTTAGTTTATCATGTCAATGGGATGCTGATTGACGCGCACTGGGCCATCAAATTGAAGTGTAAAAAAAGAAATTTTAAGTGCGGAAAAAAAACACTCAATCTTGGGCGTCAGAAATTCAGGCTTGAAATTGAGAAACATAAAAATTAGTGTGGGGGCGGGAAAACAAAATTCAAGAGTGAATCTGGTTTGTCAGATCAATATTTTTTATTTAATCCAAACTATGAAAAGCTTAAGATAAAATAGTCCATTGGATGTATCCTTTTTTTTCTTTAGAATTAATCTGAGTTGCGAAAAGATTGAAATAAGTTTTGAGATTTAAACTCAGCTCTATTTATTATATAAATATTTTATATAGTTTTTGAAGAGACTTTCTTGAAAAATTAAATAAGACAAATTCTGAACAAGTGGGGTAATTTAGAAAAGAGAGCACAACAAAAACACAGAAAACTCACAGCATTATTTAAAACTACCAAGACCACAGCTAGTAGCAAGCCTACTCCACCCAGCTCCATATGTCTCGCCCTCAAACAATTTTCAGCGGCTATTCACAAAACAAAACAAAACAAATGGGCTTCTTTGGCCATTTTTTTTTCCATTTACATTATCTATCCAATGGTAAAAAAATCATAGCGAAAACAGAACCTTTTGTCGCTCTTAAGAAAACCCCAACTTTTATGTAGTTTCTCATGTTTTTAACAATGGGAGCCCCGTAATGACTCAAAAAGTGGATAATGTCATCAAATTACAAGAACTGTTTCCAAAGCTTTAGTGCATACATCAACATATAACCTGAATTCAACAAGGTTTCAATTTACAAATAATACTGTATGAAGCAATCAAACATAATGTAAGAATACATAATTAACAACAGATATGTAGATTATATAATTAGCTAGCCTGAACAGAAAACAGAACTTATCAAAAACCAGAGGAACAAATATATGTACCTCAGTTAAATTCTGGCACTCAGAAATTAACAAGCAAGGAAACGAACCATAAACACAAAATCCTAATTGTTTTCGGCTCTCACAGTATCCGACGGAGCAGGCAATGCGGCCCCATTCTGCGGCAGCTTCGACAAAACCCGCTGATCCTCCAAAACATCCATGCCTTCCGCCTTCCCAAACAACTGTTTCCTACAAACATCATGTAAATGCCCAAACAACTCCTTCTTCAAGGACTCAAAGGCCAAGTCCAACCTCTCCAACTGTTCCATCGCATTCTTGTTGTACATAAACAACCCATAATACAAATCAAAGCTATCACTCGCTGTATTCTCCACCAAATTCAACAGTGTCTCATACCCTTTTGTATTAATCGGAGTTGTATCCAATCTCAACTTCTCCAGAACTCTACCCATTGTATGAGTGATAAATTGTGACCCAGCCGCGTATTTATCATGCTCTGCACAGCTCATTTCCACCATTCTACACCCTTCTCTTTCAAAAATCTCAAGGAATCTTTCAATCCTTATAGCCCTTGACTCTTCATTCCCAACTCGAACTTTATCATACACAAATGGTAAACCCAACCAACTATCCTTTCCACTTTCGGGCCCGAACATTGGGTGGGTACACAAGATGTCAAAATCACCTGGCAAGATTTGAATGAATAAATTCTTAGGAAATTCTTTCACGGACAATACATCTACGAAGAGGGTACTACGTTTGAGTCTTTGTAGGGGTAACGATCGAAGGACATTTTCTGTGGAGATTATTGAGGTGCAGAGGAGCATGACTTCTGGGTGTTCTTCGCAGAGGTCGTGGGGGTTGGAGAAGAAGGAGACGCCGAGTTGTTGGGCAATTTGGGAATGGTTGGATCGGGAGTGAGCCAGGACGGTATGGCCTTGGCTGACTAGGGTTTTTGCAAGGAATTGGCCAAAATTGCCGAAGCCGACGATGGCGATTTTGAGCTTGGTGGATTGGGCAAATCGGTCGGAGATTTGGGTCTCGTAGTCGAAGGGTTGGGCAGCGTCGAGAGCGCGTATCTGAAGGCGGTGGCGCAAAGGAGTTCGGCGAGTCAGTGGGAGGTGAGGCGCTGGCGGTGGAGATATAGAGTGGCGGCGGCGGTGGTAGAGCTGGGAAAAGGAGGAGAAGCGAGTAATTGATGTGGAAGGCTGGAGAGAAAGCATGATGGCATACAGATAGGGAAGGAGGTAGGAGAGAGAAAAGAAGAACACTTTCTCACTCAAGAAGGAGGAGGCTAAACTGGCGGACTTGGTTGAGGTGAAGATCATAGGCTTTTATGCAAGTTCTCATCCATTGTCATACATATCTTCTTCTGTGTAAAAATTTATGTTAATTACTTAGATAGCCCTTAAATTATGTTATTTGTACCATTTAAGTCTATAAACTTATTTTTGTGTCAATTTAGTCCATCCAAAAATAAATTATGGTTACCCTCTAGTAGTGGCGGGAGGGTGGGGGTGGTGGTGGTGGTGGAGGAGGAGGAGGGGAGTGGTTGGGGGAGATATAATTATACAAAAATTACCGTAAATAAACTTAAAAATTAAATCCATGCTATATCCAAATGTGAGTAACATACATTCTCCCACTCCTATCATCCAAATCATGAGTAAATATTCTTTGCAATAGTGACATCATGTCCTCATTACCACGTGGTATAATTAATTAATAAAAATATAATTAAATAAATAAAATAGATCCCACTTTTTTACATGGAATAATTACCAAATAAATTATTAAAATATATAGTATCCACTTTTTCACTTATATTTTTATTAGACGGTAAGATCATATAACGAATGACGTTATAGCATTACGATGAATATTTTCTCCCAAGTCTAGTGATATCCCAAACAACACTATTTTGGTATAATACCACCACATCAAATTGTCATGTCACTCCTTATTTTGTAAGAACTAAGGTAAGATATCCAAGTCACGTTCTCATACCCGTCTAAGCCGTCTGACCTTTAAACCTACATTTGACAAAGAAAAAGATATTACCTATGTGCCGTATGATTGGGGAGTTAGTTTTCAAGTCTATATTGGCAACTTATAGGATAGAACATACCTAGCACGTTCACGACTTTAAGGGCAGCTAAAAGATTGGATTTTTTATACTTATGTTCACACGACAGAAGATGATCATTCTGAACTAACAATATCATTTTGTGAGTCAAGATTTCCAGGGCAATCACTAGGTAAAGAGAACATGTTAAATTATTATTTGTATCCAATTGATCCTTAAAACACTGTTGATGAATGGAAATGAAAATAAGTAGTCACAGACATGGCGAAAAATTTTCAATAAAAATAACCAAATAATAGGCTAAACGATAATTGGGGGAGAGGGGAGACATAAACAGACTCGAGATACGTAAAATCGCTGACAATGGACAAAAGATGCACAATAGACAATGGACTGTTCATTTACTCAGGCAAGAATAACCATGCTGTCCCAACTCTCATGATCATTATCATCATCGTCACCACCACAAACCCGAAAGGGAAAAATTCTCTCCGCATGACTAAGCCTTACAAATTTCCCGATTTTAGGAACCACCAAAAACACTAAATAGACTCCAAATAAAGTTAGAAGAGGAGACTAAGAAACGAGGTAAAAGAGTGACTCCCGGTAAGAGAAAGTCAGACGACACAAGTCAGAGGCCAACATCCCCTGCAGTGCAGTTCATTCTCCTCTAAAAAATCTTGAAGAGCAGGCCACCGTGGGCGGCGAAGAATGGAGCAAACACCAGTGATTCGACTGCCATTAGCTTGATGAGGATGTTCAATGATGGTCCCGATGTGTCCTTGAGAGGATCCCCAACAGTGTCACCGATCACAGCTGCCTTGTGTGCATCAGATCCTTTGGGACCAAGGGTCCTGGCATGCTCTGAGGCACCAGCCTATCATCCCAAAACCAATGATATAATTATGTTTGAAGCTCAAATGAAAGAAAAATATAAAGTAAATATTTTACCTCGATATACTTTTTGGCATTGTCCCAAGCACCACCAGTGTTCGATGCAGAGATGGCAATCTGCAAATATGGACAGGTTAAGAACAAAGAGTCGGAGCAAAGCTTTCCTCATGACATATAAGACAAGAGGGAGAATATTCACCAGAATGAAACACGGGATTCTAGATCCTAGACACAACAGCAAGATAAATGTTTACAATTAACCTTGTGAAGTTATTATTCATTAAGAATGGATTAAACCATTTGCATGTTATCTAGTACATCTGGGCTCCTGCGTTTAAACAAAATTCAAGTTCATCTACAAAACATAGACTCATTGAGAATCAATAATGTCATAAGGACCAACAGTTATGATCATAAGGGACCAACAGTTTGTAATAATTCAGACAACACACATAGTATTCATAGATCACACAACTGTGAGTATAACAAGCTGCTCTAGCTTTACCTGAACACCAGAGACTAGGGATCCAGCTAGGACGCCAGAAAGTGTTTCCACCCCAAAGAAGATACCCACAATAAGGGGTGTGAGCATGACAAGAGCACCAGGCGGAATCATCTCTTTGATGGATGCATCCGTGGAGATCTTGACACAGGTGGCATAGTCAGGCTTGGTAGTGCCTTCCATGATACCAGGGATAGTATTGAACTGCCTGCGCACTTCCTCAACCATCTTAAGAGCTGCTTTTCCTACACTCTTCATTGTCATGGCAGAGAACCAGTAAGGAAGCATTGCACCCACGATCAAACCAATGAAAACTTTCGGTGTCAATACATCTACAGTTGAAATTGATGCTCGACTCACAAATGCACCAAAAAGGGCCAGGGACACAAGAGCTGCAGATCCAATGGCAAAACCCTAGTAACAAAATCACAGGAATATTATTAGGGGTGATTATGTTAACCTTGACCATGAAACTTTCATTAGCCAAGAATTGGCATCATATCTGCCAATTGTGATCGAGCTCAGGTTAAAGATGTTATATACCTTCCCAATTGCGGCAGTGGTGTTTCCTGCAGCATCAAGGGCATCAGTTCTTTCTCGGATTCTGTGGCTCATGCCAGCCATCTCGGCAATGCCTCCCGCATTGTCACTAATGGGACCGTATGCATCAATAGCCAAACCAGTAGCTATGGTGCTCAGCATTCCTAGGGCAGCTACAGCTATACCATACATTGCAGCAAAACTAAAACTAACAAAAATGCTGATTGCAATGGCAAAAATAGGAATAATGACAGATTTGTATCCCAATGCAAGGCCAAATATAACATTCGTAGCAGCTCCAGTGCGGCAGGAATCAGCAACATCTTGCACAGGGCTGAAAGATAATGTAAAGCTAGCATTAAGACAACTTACAATGCAAAACAATGAGAAACATAAATGCTGCCAAAACCAGGTACCTGTAAGCATTGCTTGTATAGTACTCAGTCACAAATCCAATAATAAGCCCGGCCCATAAACCAACACAAACACATAAGAACAGTTGCCTGCAAACGTATTATTGTCAGAACCATGAGGAAGCTTTTTGAATGTGCATGTGAACAAACTAGTTCAATTGTGTTCTACAGAATATTCAAATATAAGAAGTCTCCTTAGAAAAATAAGGACCAAAAATAATTGTTTGATTTCTAGCACAAGTATTGAAATTCACTTAAAAGTGTTTCAGATACATTGCTATGAGGCATTACATATAGACTGTTTCTAAAAATTCAATAGTATTCCACTACTCACTTTTTTTTTTCTGAGCCATTAGAAAAAATAATAACAATAATAAAAGAAAGAAGAAAAAAAATAAAAAAATAGTATTCCAGTTATAGCGACCTACTCAGTTTTATTGTGGAAGATATCTACCCTACGTTGCGGGCATGCCTTCAAATGCTAATCCAAAGAATTAAATAACCAGCAAAAATTAGTTGTTTGACTTGCACACGAATTCCATTTCACGTAAAGTAGTTTCAGATACATTGATATGAGGCATTACATATGGATCATTTTTAGAAATTCAAGAGTAGTCCAGTTATTGAGATGTTTTCATTTTCATTGTGCATGATATATATTCTATGTTGATGTTGTGCCTTCAAAATGCTACTGAAGAGAAGATAATGCCAAGGCAATGATCGAGCTTACCAGTTTTTAACTTCTTTCTGCACTCCAAAATCATATATGGTGAAGGAAGATGGAAGGGCTATCCAACTAACAAATGCAATTCCAATGGTCATTAGTACAGTGGATATAATGAGTTGCTTCTTCAATGCTGGCTCAATTTCCTTTACAGCCCTGACTTCAAAGAAATCAGTTGCAAATAAAGTGGTTACCAAACAAACAAGGATGCCTATGGAACTGATGAGAAGAGGATATAACATTCCAGTTAAATCCTGGCCAATCCCAAAGGAAGAGATTGAAGCAACAACAAGGGCAGCACAGGATGACTCGGCATATGAGCCAAATAGATCAGATCCCATACCAGCGATATCCCCAACATTATCACCAACATTATCAGCAATCACCTGTACAAAAATTTACAAATTTACGTACTCCAGAAGCGAACCGTTAGAAACTTCAAATTTTCTAAAAGAACATTGTATCCTACCGCAGGATTTCTTGGATCATCCTCTGGGATGTTTCTCTCCAACTTTCCCACAAGATCAGCGCCAACATCAGCAGCTTTTGTATAGATACCTCCACCGACTCTGCCAAAGAGGGCCATGGAAGATCCACCAAGACCATAACCAGTTATAGACTCGAACAGACCTTCCCAGTCATCACCATAGTACAGCTTGAAGAGGTTGATTGCAATGTACAACACCAGAAGACCATTTGCGGCAAGAAGAAAACCCATGACTGCCCCAGATCGAAATGCAGTGATAAAGGCCTTTCCAACCCCCTTTCTTGCCTCCAAGGTGGTTCTGGCATTTGCATAAGTAGCAATTTTCATTCCAAGAAATCCGGAAATCACTGAAGTGACAGCACCGAGCACGAAGGCTACAGTGCTAAAGGCAGCAGTTGCAAGAGCAGGTTTGCACAATTTTGAGCTATCATATGTACAAGCCTGGCCCTTGGTGCTAAATCCATCCACAGAACCGAGGAAAACGAAGATCAGAATGGCAAAAGCAACCATGAAAACACCAACATACTTATATTCCGTGAAAAGGAACGAAGTTGCTCCTGTGGAATCAATGGATCTCAAAATTAGAATACGCCAAAGCTTCCCTCACATGTTGGAGAATGTATTTCTGAACTTTATACGGATTGTTACGATGAATTTGGGGGACAAAAGCCCAAAAACAGGTCAAAGTCATAGTTTTGGTGAGGATCACAATTATCCCTTATGACCTTTAAAACTAAAATCCAACAGAAATGGAAAGGCGTAAAAACAGTCAACATTATGAAGCATTCAGTATTTACAGGTTAGCAAAAAAAGTAAAAAACTAAGATTCCATCTGCATACCAGAACCACAACATTAAATCAATTGCACCATCCAACGTCATTGAACTTATAAAAAGGCAATAGCCTGAATTATTTTTGTATTGAGCTGAGATCTATCCAAAAACTCAATTGACACTTGCGATTGCTACAAATTTAATTTTGAGATGAAGCCATGTAGGAAGTAAAAAAGGAAGAGAAAAAAAATGAACAGCATGGAAGTGTCTAATTTTCCACAAAATTTTACATGATCAAGTTGCATTTTTTATAGCACTCTAAATCAATTCACCAGTGGTCTAGAATTCTCTCCATTTACTGCTGGAGGTATCAACATCTATATCATTCATAAAGTTTCACGAGATTCCATCATTTTCAAATTTTTTAAGGTTTTCATTTTCTATAAATTATGAGTCTTTACATTAAACACCGGTAATATAGCTGCGGAGAAGGCATAAGTGCACTTATGTTAACATTCCCGGATCAAATCTATGATAAAAGGCAACCAGCATGGAGTCGTACAATCTAGTATAACATCATAGGTAATCGCAGTACAATAACCATAATAATTACCAAAACAACAAATACAGCATAATAGCACAGTAATAAGCCAATGTCAACTCGATTTCTGAGATCTACCATAATTACAATGACATCACCAATGACACTCATGCTTTTACGTAATGGCAAGTGCCAATGCTAAACCACCAAAATACATACAAAAACAAGAAAAATGACAGCGACAAACAAAGGTAGCTGACCAACGCAAACAAAAAAAAGATAACAACAACCATCAGTAAATATTTTGTTTAAATGTGGAAGGCCCAACAGGTTGGTCATTGACTCATTGGTGATTAATTGCAGCATACTTTAACAACTTCCAAGATTGAAACATGGTAAATCACGTTAGTAATATCAAATTACAATAATTAGTGAAGTTCAAATACTCGAGCCTTAGTCTACATACAGCTTTCAAAAACGAACTATTATATAATTTACAGCCAACAACCAAAAACAAAATAAGCTACTGTATCTTAATGAAATCCCCATAGTCTACCCAAACTACATAAGGTAACAATAAAAAATCAGAGCTTAAATCCCCATAAGTCTAATTCCATAATGGGTGCCGTTGATGAGGGCTCAATTTTCATAGCTGACAATGAAACTTCAGAAAAAATCAACGCTGACATAAGCTATAAGGAAACAAATAACTCAATAAAAATAAGCATTAATCCGAAATTAAATTTTCTGATTTTTCCAGCTTGAACCTGGATTTTATAATCAAAGGATAAAACTCAAGCTTAAAATCAAGCACTAAATATTTCACAAAAAAATAATAGGGAAAAAATTCACAAAATAAAAGAAAAATGTACAGACAAACAAGGGATACGAATTTGTATACATGAAGCCCAACCGTCACAAAACACTATACATGTAAGCATAAAATACGTATACACATGCATACATATCCATACTCGCGATACTCATGTAAGTACCTATATGCACATAAATATGAAAAAATTTCCCTAAATTTACTACAATAGCGAATTCAAACTAAAAGGACCGAAATTTAACACCAGATCCATTAATTTGTTAGGATCTGAGCTAAAAATTGCATCTTGAGAACTCATCGAAATATAAAAAAAAAATTACCTTCAGAGATGGCGTTCTGAATTTCGGCGCATTTCTGAACGACGTTGTGGTCGTTAATGCCTTCTTCTTCTTCGATTAACGCCTCGGTGAAGCCGTTCTTACCATCACCGGAGGGCTTTTCCGAGGAGAGCGAGACGCGGGAGACGATGACCCACTGGAAGAGAGAGAAAATAATTCCGACAACGGCGCAGACTGGAATCAGAATCTCAGTTGCGAGATCTGGCAGAATGGCCGTACCCATGGTGGCGTTATGGCGTAGTAGCAGTAGTTTCCGTACAAACCTCGCCGGAAAATAAAGGAAGACGATTCTAAAAAACGATAAATTAGCCGCCTTGTGCGCTGGTTCTGTGGCTCTCACTTTCCTTGGTTTGAATGGTTGTTTCGAGCTCACGAACCTATAAATAAATATACAGAGAGGAGGAGAGAGAAAGAGAGTGAGTGAAAATTGTGGGTTAAAAATAGAAAATTCAAAATTTCTATAAAAGAAAATAATATATGCTATTACCAAGGAAAAAATTGTTAATATATGGTATTACCAAGGAAAAAATTGTTGGTTCCAATGTATTCTGTTTAATGGAAATGGGAGTAAGAGATTTTTTTTTTTTTGGAAATAACAAAAACAGCTGGTATTTTTTGCCCAAAAATAAAATTAAAAAAAAAAAAACAATTCAACGTTTCCATTTGGATAATATTAGAGGGATAAAAAAGACAAGAATTAATTAAAAAAAAGACAAAAATTAAGTAGCAATTAATGTAGAGATAATATAAAGGCATTTTTAGCCAAGTTTTATTCATTTAAAATTTAAATTTTATTTATTATAACAACGACACATTATTTAATTAGAAAGGGAACAACTCAGTTCTTATTTCATTATTATTAGTTTATAAGGTTATAATATTTTTATTATTTTTATTCATTTTTTTTTTTTTTATCATTCTCCGGCAATTTTTTAATTTTGAACAAAATTCTTCCCACCAACTTGAACTTGAAAGTTTAAGAAAGGAAAATGGGAACACCCAACCCAACCCAACAATTGAATTTAAGCGTTAATAAATGAGTCATTAATTATGCTATTAATTTAATCATTAGATTAGATGGGCATCCACGTCAGTTACGAGATAATCTCAACTCCTAATAATGGTACGAAGATAAAGCCCAAAGTGGGCAAACTTGAAGTTTAGATATATTATACTTGGACCTTCTAAGTTATGTCAAATTGTACTATGATCCTGATATTTTATATAATGGCATGGGAATGCCAAGCAAAGATTTTTAGTAATGAATTAATATTTAACCTTGATCAAATCATTGAAATTTTTGCCAAAACTTGGTGAATATGTGTGTGTGTGTGTGTGCGTGTGCGTGTGAGAGAGGGGAACTACAACACCAATCCCTAATTGGAAACCTAACCCTTACCCAAGTTTGTCCTTTGGATTGGCCTAGCTCAATCTAATGTATAACTTTTAGTGGTGTAAATTTTTTTTATTGATGAAGGGAAATGAACTTGGTCGAACTATAAATTCAAATATCTTAAATTCAATTCTTATTAATGACTCTATAGTTTAGCTGACACTTTTAATTAATGATTGATTTAAGGTAACATAGATTTACTCTACTATAATCAGCCCAATGTAATCGTGCCTAAGAGATATTCCTTGTCACCAAAGAGAGAAAAAAAAAAGAGAGAGAGAAAAAGGGGGTTTCGTTTGTTAAAATTTCTAGAAATAAGAGATTGTTGTGTATTTTTTACTAATATGAAGAGACCATCGTGTTATTTTGTAAAAAATAAGGGATGTTTTGTGTGTTTTGGTTTGCCTTAAGCGAAGCTTCCATTTACTTTGTCCTCCGGTGTAGACGGCTGGTGAGGTGGCATATTCGGATAACTCTTAAAGAGCGTATTTGAGACGCACATTTGGTGCCCGAATCAACCTTCGCTTTTACTTGGTTTTTGTCCTTTTTCTCACTTTATCTTTTTATAATTACTTTATTGTAACCCCAATGCAAAATGGCAGGATATCAGTCGAAGAAAATTCAGAATTCTAAATTCATTTCTCAATTTTTCTGATCCATTTTAAGTTTTAAAATTCCATATCTACTTTAGTCGGAGATTTCGGTTCGAAGATTATAAAATAGGGTGCAAGTTTATTTATCTCGATCAATTTAGGTTAAAAAATAGATGATCAAAAGATCTAGACATTAGACCTCTTCTTTATTGTGAAGAGAGAAAGGTTCTTTCGTATCAAGAGTATTGGGAGGTCAAAGAAGAGGGATTGGATCGAGAGGGTGATTACGTCCATTCAGAATTTTTGTTATAATCCATAGATAAAAAAAAAATGTGGTTGAAGCAATTTTTATTGGGAAACTTGAAAATAAAAAACATTGCTTTTGATTGAAATTTGGTTTGTTGCATCTGTTGGAAAAACATGCCTCTAGTGTGAAGAAAAGTTGCCATCTTTGTAGTACCATCCTTTTATTGTGATTTTCTTTCTCCCCAAGTACTACAAAGTAGAAAAACACATGCACAACATTTGTGAGTAATCACGAATGTTATGCACATTAATCTTCATCGCAAATGTAAAAACTAACTAGTTAATGATATATAAGAATCGTAATAGTGATCAATCATTGAATATGTACATGTCAGTTTAGTTCTAATGATGATAACTATTTGATACACGCCATTGTATTAACCCAAGCATTAAATATTTGATACTTTTGACATCACATACCCTTTTATAAACTTAGTTTATAACTTCTTGTAAGTTATACCAACAAGTTAAATTGAAGCCAACAATCTGTATCTATAAATAAAAAAAGGGATTTATTCCTTTATACACTGATTTATTTTATTACAAAATCAAGTATATGGGAATCCAATGCAATTCACACAAGAGAACCAATAGGTGGAGACCATTTGTATACATTGGCCTGATATGACATTGTAAGGTATCAAGCAACGCTAAAAGGATAGTAATCAGCATCTTCACTTTTGACCACAAAAATTTTGCATGCAAAATCCTTTTCTTTTTTTCTAGTTGAAAAACTATCCCAACAGAATTTTGTCGTCTCGTGGTTACAACGTAAATTGAGGACGTACGTAGATGATCACTCACAAATTATTAATATCGGAGTTGGAACCACGAAATAGTAACCGTTAGAGATATTTTTCATCTAGGTTTTATGATGGGTGATGGAGTTCTTGCGCAACGTGGAAACATCATAAATTCTATTAGAATTATCGATTTCTTGTTTGGATCGAGTTTATACTCTGAGTTATATGGATATTGAGCAGATAATTTAAATGGCTTGAGAGGCTCAGGGCATTTGGTCTTTCTATTCAAGGGTTTGCAAGCCTCCAAAGGAGATAATAGTCTAATTTTGTTCAATTTAATATACTCTAATTTATATTTATTGTTTATTTTGTTTGTTTTTATAATATTTTTTGTAGTCTAGCTTGATTGTGGTTTTGCTGTCATGGTCTTGATGTAGAAGAAGAGACAACAAATGGGGATGGGTAAGCCTAGGGTTGGGACTGTGCAATCATGGCTGGTTAGTGGTCGCTGTGGGACCTTAGCCCATGTTCTCAGAGCTCAACCCCATAACTGTTTCCAGATCTCACCTTTTGTTTGAGAGCAAACATTTTGACAGTACCAATTAATGCTTTGTGAAATATTGCACAATATTGGTTTAAGCTAGATAATTTTCTTTTTCTTATTTTTATGGTTATCTAGATCAGCTTACGCACATTCCGACAATTCTTGTCCCCGGTCCGGTCAAAAGCAGATCACCCATACCGAGACTAGAGAATTCACAAGGGATAAATCTTTCATTCTCTGGGCCTAAAGGGTTGTAAAGATTCGAATTCAGGATGTTTAAGTTTAGAGCAATGCTGCTACATAAATTTAAAAAATAAACTTAAAAATTAGACTTGTATAGAACATTTTTACATTTTTTGTCCTTCGATCATTATCACTTCATGATTTTTTTTTTTTTAAGGGATGTCTTATGTAGTAGAGATGCATCTTGATCTATTATGACACTATACCTTCCTATACCATATAATGCGGAGCGAGTATAATTCATTAGATTAATTCGAGATTTTTCCTCTAATCTTATTCCAAATAGTAAATTGACTGGAATGGTGTCAAATAAGAATAATTCAATTTTGATACAACAAACATGTTTAATTAATATTGCATGAAAAAAAAAACATTAATTTTTTTTTTAATTTCTTCATTTAGTATTTTATGTTTTATTATAGAACCAAATAAATTTTTAAGGAACAAATGTGTGTGAATTTAGTTAATAGAAGAGGGTCATAGTCTTAAACCTGGGGTTTATCGTTCACGGATTACACATAATGATCAAGACTTTAATAGACTAAAATAACGCTACTTAAATATGATACCACCTAAGCAATGATGTAACTCAAATTATCACAATCTGAACATGAGAAGTTTTGAGTCTGCTGTTGACCTTACACCAGATCTAGCAAGATGTTTGGTGTATTGTCATTTGTCAGTTGCCATTATAAACAATTGGTTTGCATGGAATGTGAGGTAGCAAATTGCCCCCCAGATTTAGAATTTGCCAGCAACATTGAACTGTTTTAGCAGACACACAAATCAACGTAAACTTCTCCTGATTGTAACAGCCCATTGCCCACAATGACAGCAACATAATAAGGTTGGCAGTTTAGCCAAAATTAATAGCTATTATCTAATTTTTGAATACATATAATTACCCATATGTCTCGCTTTTATACGATCATGAAATTTAAAGTCGATTCCAAGGATAGCTCAAATAGTAACAGGGATTAACCGTAAATTCAGATGTCCTAAGTTTAAATCTTGACAACCCTTTAAGATTAGGATCAAGCCGTGAGAAATTTATCACTTATGAATACTCTGATCTCAGCTTGAATATTCTGTCTTTGATAAGATCGGGAAGAAGATTAATCAAAATACGTGTATGTTAGCCCGAACACCGTTGAACCAAAAAAAAAAAACTTGATCAGTCAATATGTATGAACTTACGTCTCTGACTTTGTTGAACCACTAAATTAATCACTCTTAACAATAGCAGAAGAAACATTCTTTTTGGGAGTGGGGTCGGCGGTTAATTTCTTACACCTGTGAGGGTAACTTAGAAAATATTTTAATGAAGTTTATGAGTTGTTGTTTGAAATTATAGGAGAGCAATCGCCCTCTACACCAGCTAGAACCACGTTGGTAATGACCGTTAACCAGATCTGACAAATTTTAGGTTTATTTTTTATAAGGAATCAATGGGTGACAGGTTATAACCATAATTGATTAGTTTTAGGATTGTCCAAAGAACATACTTTTATGTTGTTGGTAGTTTTTTTTTCTGTGGCAGAATAAAATTATTTTTTATTTTTAAAGTATCATGTCACTTGAAACATCGCTTACAATTATTGGCAATAATTATATGCGTTGCACATAATAATTTTTATTAAAATATATTAAAATTAAATTAGATATTATCTCATGTTTAAATTGTTTCTATTCTCTTTATAACTATAAATATTCCATAAACTTATTTTTTGTGATTTTATCATTCAAACTACCAAACAGTAAGACTAATAAAATTTTCTTGTGTTGATTCTTTCTTTTTGTCATTTTTGTTTTTACTCAGTGTCTCAATAAATTTTCACCAAAGTATTGAACTTTGTGGATGAATAGTGATGGTGATATTCTACACGGTTGAGTAAAGACGTGTTATCTAGAGATTTGGGAATCATTGGAATGTCCAAACAGAGTTTCTAAACTCTTGGTGTTTAGGCAATGCAGCATGAGGAACGGTAGTCAGAAGTTTTATAATGGTTCATCAATTTAAAAGTTTGGATAATCTACTCTAATGGAATATCTTGCTCCTGGAGAATCTTTCTATTAATAAAAAGGGGAAAGTTAAGCAGGGTAATTGTGCAAATAATTGTTTTAATACATTGGGAGGGAATTTGATCCCTTTTTATTGCTTAAGTTAGGGACTCGTTGGCGAAGGTTTCCGATCTGCGCACCTTAGGACAATGGTCATGAGCTGTGGAGTCCATGTTTAGTTGTCTAAGCTAGAAGTAACCGAGCCTAAGCCTTGAATAATTTTAGGTATCATCAAATTGAATATATATATATGGGTTTTTAGATATAATATTGTATCAATAGAGTTGATAACGTGTATTAATATTAAAGTTTTAGGAAAAAAATAATATTGTTATATATCATATTAAGTATAACATGACTATTTAAAAATTTTACAAAGATAGAAGAATTTACTTGATATGTTAGAGGTTAGTTTATTATTTAATTACAGAAGAATATAATGATAATTTGCATATTTAAATACAAAAGGGCATGTTAGCCTCTATAATATTTTTATAAGGACAAAATATTGAATGCAAAGTTTTATCATGTTAATATACTTTTATTAATAGTATGATATGCATATAAATATGAGCAATGCTATTGGGATTTGTGACATAATTTATTAAACTAATTTACTAACTTAATTTACTGTGATCCTTTGATTGATTATAAGCCCTATAAAACTTTAAAATTTTGTGTTAATCCAGCAGTTAAAATGCAATCATATTATTAAGGCAACAAATTAAGCCAAATTTTTAATTATAAATATGATTACCCGCATAGATATGGGTATATTTGAGATGAGTCATTACATGCATGTGTAAGAATTAGCTTGGAACCCTAACTAATTTCTAATATTTTGTATTTTTTAAAATGGAAACACTTATAGATTTCATAAGTATAAACATTATATTTCAAGTGTGGGGGGTGGAAGATGTAATTTAGTGAAAAATAATTCTGTTAATATAAGCTAATAAAAATGGTGGGTGCTCTACGTAACAGCAGCAACCATAGAGAATTAGAGGCGAAAATGACATGGAAGAGAAAGGGTTTTAGGAGGCACACAGAAGACCAAAAGGTTTAAGTCACGTTAGGACATATGTAATATGCCGTGTCTATGTCAATTGTAAATAATGATTGAGATGAATTTGAAAAAGCTGAAAGTCACAGGAAATTTCTCTTGTTCAATGCTTGCATATACTTTTTTTCTTGTTCAATGGTTGCATATACTTTTTTTTTTTTTGAGGGGAAGGTAGAGATGAAAAATTGCACTCTAAATTCTCTTCTATATATATAGTGGTATTATTCCTCAAAACGATGTTGTTTTACATACAAAATAACGTCATTTTATGCATAAAACGATATCATTTTAAAAAACAATACCCCTTTTTTGTATTGCAGAGAATCTATTTTCTACAAAACCGACCTTCCTTATGCCTTGGTGTTTGTGAGTTAAAAATCATCACCTTAACATTAGAGGCTCAAGGATCGGTAGAGAAAGAAGGGGAGAGAAAATTTCAACTTAAACTCTTTATCACGATTTCTAATCGTGCTTCAATATTTAAATTCTAGTTGAACTTCGAGCTCAATTCAAGTAAACAAAAAAAAAATAAGATTAAATTCATATTGTATTTGAATTAGTGAATTCTAATCAGGTTCTAGAAATCAGAGACTCTTATCCAAATACTTTCTCAATATAAATTGACTTGAGTTTTTTTACCTGAGCCCAAACTCGAGCACTAAAAATCTATATCAATGAAAATATTTTTAGATTGCATTCTGATTAATCCGCACAAATTGCTGGGCTATTTCCCTCTAGTAACCTTTATTATCCATTGATTGTTGACCATTTATGATCATTATTAGTAACATCGTTTCAAATTTGGCTTTCAATTTAGACCAGCAAGTCTTTAGTAATCCTTACAGTGGAATATTGTATAGAAGACAAACATTCATTTAGTTATGAACATTTTCTTCCCCAAGCTAATGTTTTTAAAGGGTAATGTTACACTGATAAAAAAAAAAAAAATTGTGTCCAAATAATGCGATAGCTAACGTGATAAATAAAATTTGAATTCTAAATGAATAGAAACAGGACCAAAAGTTTTATTAATATAGATCCTTATCCTTTGTTTTTTATTTTTGGTCTTCGTTTTTGAACAATGTAGCATTTATCTATTTTCAAAACCTTCTAGGATCATTTTTTTTTTTTTGGTTTAACGGTTAAGGGTGTTCGGACCAATTTACGCGTTTTTTGACTAATATCCTGTCTCGTCCGGTAAAAGACAGAACATTCATGCCAAAATTAAAATATTCATAAAAAATAAATCTTAGATGACTTAGCTCTAAGAAATTATTAAAATTTAAACTAAAAACATCAAAATTTATAATTCATCTTTTAACCATTTGAATTAGCCTTCAAGATTCTTAACCCACAAGAAAAAAATGGTGATGTCATATTCATTGGTGAAACTTGCTTGCCCACTGGTTTAATAATAGTGGACCATTAGTAGTCAGAGAACTTGAAGAGTCCAATTCATTGGGCAGTTCATGGGTTTGACCCAACAAAGGTGACCCACAGTGTGAACAAAGGACTTGACATGGAGTTTTTGAATTTGAATAATCCTCGTTTCTAAATATTTGTTATTTTATATAATTTTTTTTATTTCATAATATCTGACATTTAATAAAATTAAATTATAATTAATATTTTTTCTTTCAAATTTACCCTTAACTTTTTAATGTATTAGATTAGATGGAGGCTAAGTATCTTTTATATTTTTTTTCTTCTCAATACGTATTGAATAAGGATATTTTAATTTTGTACAATTATTTTTTACTCATATTAGAGTTATTTAATAACTTTCTTAATCCTTATATAAAAAATTTAAACGACAGATATTTAGAAAGAGATAGAATATAATTTATTAACTATGTCTGTGTTCTGTTTGAATTGATATACATTGATAAAGTAGGTGTCGTCAGGTTGGGTTTTTAATGTTAATCTATTGGACAAGTGTAATAGATAAAATTGATACATTGTAAAAAAATTTAGGAGTGTCAATCAAAATGTGTCAGGATCATATTCCATTTCAAGTCATATCGTGCATGTCAGCTAGTGTTAATTGAAGTTATTTAATCATAAACTAAGTTACATTAATCAAGAAATAAATAACAAAATAATATTCATTTTCTTCTCGTAATATCAGCTAATGGAATATACCTGTCCAACACTAGTGTCACATCGTGCCATTTAGATAAAACTGGCATGCCCTGTTTAAAAGGAAAAATGCTATACAATTCAATTCAACGATTCTTATTGATTTAAGATGTCTTTTGAGATCTTAAATTTAAGTAACATAGTGTTGCTAATTTAAAATTTGTTTAACTTATTTGTTTTAGTTATGCGCCAGGAGTAACTTGTGCTTAAAATTACGGTGCAAACGTGAATGATTTTGAGAGAGATGTTAATGTTAGTAGTATGTTCTAAGACATTATATAGATGATGTTTTAAGGTTATAATAGCAATATTTATTACTTAATTAAATAAAAGGGCAAGCTTATTTATTATGTTACTGGCTAATTTCATTTTAATGTACATGATATAATACATAAAGTATAAGTTAATAAGATAGTTTTTCAATGAGTTGAGAAGAAGAGACATATACTTTTTAGTACTTAACTTTTAAATGTTCATAATTATAGGATTACTATGTGGGCACTACGTAATCTAGATAGACTAGCATGCACTATATTTACTCATATTTGACACACTATTTTACTCATATTTGATATGAGGCGACTTGTCAAAGTCACTAGTGTAGGGACAATGAAGCAAGAGTTTGTGGGTGCTTGTTAGAGAACAAGTACATTGAACATAACCATTGACTAACATAAGATTTTTTATATGAAGTTTTACATACCTATCAATGTTAAATCTTTAAATTATAGTTATGCAAATGATTCTTAGACTTGAGACACTACGATTGTTTTGTGCATGGACTTCTATATTTTGACTATACAACATATTCATATATTAACCATATAACTTGGATGTGTATTGTTGGACATAATTAGATATGTATGAAGACTTTATGAGTGTACAACATAAAATCTATCATCCTTAGTAAATAAATGGAGAATGTCATATGTGTTATTCTGGGATATGACCCAAGGAGACCTTGGCCAAGGCAGAACGACAATTAGAAAAATGGTTTATAATTGATCATTAAGAATCATAATTCAAAGATCTAACACATAAGATTGAGCTAGAGGTTTGACAATAATTTCGTACCCTAGTAATTTAATTGGTACATTGTATGGTAGAAGGATTGAATTGCATGGTAACTGTAGACTGAATGATTTTGTTACCTACTTCATGTTGTCTAGAGATTGATCATGACATGCTTCTATGTGTCACTCATGATTAATAGAAGTCCGAAGGATGAAAATAATATAAATATATTAATTATTTTTCATAAAGGGAGAATTAGAAGAGTTCAAATTCAAGTTAAATTAGAAAAAATTCTAATTGGAGATGCTACTTGTAGTTTGTATCGAATGCCTACAACCGGGTATGTTTAAACCTATAGAGTCACACACAGTAGAATTGATTGGAAACTAAAAGACAAATGAGAGACAACCAATTAAGAGTTAATTAGGGTAAAAACATAATTAAGAGTTAATTAGAAATTTTATTACAATTAATTGTTAATAAAGGGATTATATATAATTATGAGATAGTTGCAACTTGACCCAAACTAGGATTGATATATTTAAAGCTCTATAAATACCTTTTTATGTAGGAGGTGGATATTAGATATAACAACTCTCTTGCTAGCAAAAAAAGAATCACCCCTTATTCTCTCTCTCTACTAGTTTATCAATGGTTGAGATATATCCTTCAAGTTTATTAATTCGTGTGGATACTGATAAAGGCCAAACGTTTGCGAGGCTCGGGCTAAAGATCAACTTTAGATTTGAAGGTTCAAAGTTTTTGAGAATACTTGAAGATAGTTAAAAACACGCTTCAAGATGTAACTTTTAATATTCACTATAAACATAAAATTTTTCAGTTTGTATTAAGCATGAATAAATCTTGGTATGAGGAATCAAATTATTATTTTTAAATTCCACCACGTTTATTATATGATTTCTTTCAGTTGGTGGCCATTTGATGAGTCTATTTAAGACCGTTAGATGAGATTAGTGAAACCTGTCCTAATTTATATTATAAATTATTTAACTTTTAATCC
The DNA here is from genome assembly GCA_963454935.2 of Ilex paraguariensis. NCBI lineage: Eukaryota > Viridiplantae > Streptophyta > Magnoliopsida > Aquifoliales > Aquifoliaceae > Ilex > Ilex paraguariensis. The sequence goes on along the minus strand of CAUOFW020001179.1, from coordinate 87,110 downwards.
TTGAAACTAACCTAAATCTATATGCAACTCATTTATTAAATAGGCTATAACTCTGTCTTATGGAAATGTGTTGAGTATTTATACAACATGATTACACTTGTAAATCTATTTGGGTTTGGTGTATCCAAATATATTGATGGCCCATTATAAAAGAAGAGACACCATGGGTTGTGATTGTGGGCATACTTATAAGCTTATTGATGGGCTAGCCTGAGCTCCGGCTGAATCTCTGACCATAGAGAAGTTAAATAGGCTTTGCTTAGGTTTCCACATTGTTATTTCTTGATGGGCTTTTTGTGGGTTTGTGATCTGTTTTAAAATGGACATCTTACTATTCGTACATAGCATAGCACAGTAATATAGAGCTAACTCTGATAGGGGACCCATATTTGTACATCTTAAATTCAATACTTTGTAGTAATTCTCAAGCCTAACTCATAGTTGTAGTTAGGGCATAACCAGCGTTTATTTTATATATAAATGAGTTGAGCTTTGCGAGTTCAAGTCAAATTTAAAAAATTATTTAAGTTTGACTTGTTTATCTTATATATAAACGAGATAAATTTTGTGAGCTCAAGTCGAACTTAAAAATTATTTAAACTTGACTCGCTTTTTTAAGTCTATCTCAAATAATTCAATTCAATTATCAACTTTACTTGTAATAGTTTGTTGATAATATAAACTCCCCAAATTTACTATATATGATGCATTCAATATGTTCATTACTTTCATTATTGTAATCTTTTCCTACGTAATTAATGACATTACATATATCTTGAGTTCCAAAAACAAAAATAAAATATAACCCTTATTTAAACTTGAGGTAATTAAAAAAAATGGTCACTTGCTATATTAAAGGAGAGGTTACTATATGATAGATTAACAGTTGTCGGAATAGCTAGGTAATTAACTTTAATGTATAGTTAAGTGATAATAAAGATGAACGGTAAACTCATACGTTTTAAGTTTCCTCGACAATTCTTTGGAATCAGATCATGAAATATATAGAATATTTTAGTCTCGACATGGATAATTTGTTTTTGATTGCACTGGAGAGAGGATTAGTCAAAATACGCGTAAGCTGGTTCGGATAACCCTCATCGTTGAACCCAAAATATATATATATAGTTAGATAACTTAGGTGGTATTTGTGGAAATTAAATGTTGAATTTTATGTATTGAATATTAAATTTTTTAATTTGAAAGTTGTTTATTATATATATGTATATTTAGGGTAAAAATTATAAAGATTAATTTTTTAACCTTAAATTTTTGTGTTTAATAGATGGGTTAATTGTAAATTGTACTTTGAAAAATCGTTCAAATCTCAATTTGTACTCTTAAAGATAAAATTTTTTAATTTGCACCCTCAAGAAATAGAAATTTGTATCAGTGTGTACCTCTAAAGATTAAAAATCTCAATTTGCACTCTCAAAGATAAAAATTTGTATTAATGCACACCTAAAACTGACCGTCGTTAGTTTGCTGCCTAAAATTAAATTGATAAATTATACCTAAATACACTCATGCTTGTTACTTAATCATTTGGACCCCTTCACATTTAGAATATTACTCTTACATCTCATGACGTTTGTACACGTGTAATACGTAACTCATTTTCATTGATATCTGTTAATATAACCGTTAAAAAATATGATTTTATCATAATAAAAAATTATAATTTCATATTACTCTTTATTTTGTGAGTCCGATATACTCTAAAATTCAAAATCAAGCTTACCATTTGAATGTCCAATAATATGTAGGTATTTATATAATATTTTTTATATCCAATGTAATGTATCACTTAAACATAATTATTTGAATGCCCAATTGGGGGGACATTTTAGATTGAGAGTATTTTTATTAGGATTTTATAACCGTTAAAAAATATAATTTTATCATAATAAAAAATTATAATTTCATATTCCATTTTATTTTGTGAAGTAGTTTAAATGATTAAGTGACAAGCATGAGGGGATCTATGTATAATTTATCAATTTTGTTTTAAGCAACAAATTGACGACAGTTAGTTTTAGATACATATTGATACAAATTTCTATTTTTCAGGGTGCAATTTGAGAATTTTGATCTTTGGGGTGCATATTGATTTAAATTTTTATTTTTGAGGGTATAATTGAGATTCAAACGATCTTTCGGGATATAATTTGCAATTAACCCTTAGATTATTATGTTTTTATTTATTTTTATCCTTTACGGATCGCCGCATCAAAGTTTCCCACGTCTTCTCCTTTCCCTTTTCTCTCCTCCATGTTTCAAGATTAACCCCTCTCTCTCTCTCTCCCTAGATTTCTTGACCGTTCCTCCGGTCTCTCCTGCTCCGTCATCGCAAATCCACTGACCCTTTTCCCTCAGAAACCTGGTGGTTCCATAGCCATTAATCATAAAAGTTATAGCCATTAATACTCAAAGTTATTTCAGGGAAACATAGTAATTGATAATTCATATTTATTTTGATTCACATACAGTTCATGGGGAAGAGAAAGCGAAGAGCTGACCAAAACAAGACTCCTCCTCCTCCTTCTGCTGGTACGTTACTGTCATTTTTCTTTTGAACTCTTTCTTTAGGGTTTTGATTATCGTTCTCTTTACACCATTTTTATCTGATATTGTTTTGGGTTGGTGTCTCTTTGTTGAAGTTTTTATGCAAGATGAATAGTTGTTTGGGTTATACATGTGGTCATGAAAGTTTGTAATGTGTGTTTTATTGGCAGGAAATTAGGGTTTTAGTTGGCCACTGTCGTGTTCGGATCATGCTTATTCTATTTAATTCATCATATAGACATAATGAGAAACTAACGGATTCTTTTATTATTCCTAGTAATATTTCGTGTCATTTGTGTATTCTTTTCAAGAATTAGTCAATCTAATCTGCTAATTTAGTTGCCATCATTCGGAAAATTGTGACATTGTTGAATGAGTAATCCATTTTTTTCCTTTTGCTTTTCAAAGCAGGAGAAGTACTTTATAAAGAATTGAACTTTGGCAGTTGTTTTTGTGCTGTTGGTGATTTGACATACCATGTTAAAGATTGTATAGATGCAAGATGGGTTGATAGAAAAAAGTGGATTTATAGCATTGGAGTCTTTGCAACTCGGTGATTGTATAGTTGTACGATGTTGAAGTGATTCTATGATCAATGATTTGTGAACTATGGCATCAGAAGCTTTCTCATGTCCACATAACTTCAAATTGCTTGTGGTAGTGTAGTCCCTTTTGTTGCAGCCACAGTAAATAACTTTTAAGTTGTGAATGTCTACGAGGTTTCATCTTTGTTTCAAAGTAGAAGTATAAATTTCAAGAAGAAAAAAATATATAGGCCCATCAAACATTTTCCCAGAGCCTTTTGATTATCCTCAATACATAAATTTCTGTTTTGTCTTTGTTCACAATTTAATGAGTGTTAGCTGAATTAAACCAGTGAGCAATGTTTCTAAAATCGAGTTTCAAATACTCTTGATAGTCACCCTTGTTGGTTATTCTGGAGGTGCCTTTTTCGTCCATCAATGAAATGACCCCCTATTGCAAATTCGGAGAGGTCATCCTTGGATATCCTTCTACTGGAATTCTTTATGGTTTTAAACTTGTATTTTATGTGCCTGCATCCTTAAATCTTGTTATGTTTATATCATATCCACATTTCTCTTGGTTCCTCTTTTCATTTTTGGCCTTTTTTCTTATTTAATGCCCTTAAAATGTAACCTTCATTTCCCCTTATTTTTCTTCCCCTTCTCTTTATTGTTTGGCTAGTCCTGCTTCGTGTCTACTATTCTCTAACTCTGTTGTTTTAAACTGATCATATTCCAAAATTTATACCTTGTCGTTAAAAAAAATAACACTCAACTTTCCTGTAGCATTCCTGTATTAATAACTTTCTTGTGGCACTTACTTGTTCCTTTAAAAACCTGTACACTTCATAGAAAATTGTTTTACTCCATAAAGGAGCAAATTTTTTTTAATCATTTTCTTGTCTTCTTTCTCTCTTTTTGCTTTTCTCAATGGATACTTGGAGTGATTGAGCATGTGATCTTTGCTTGTAGTTCTGTTATATTCTGATATGACTAAGTTCACTTAATACAGAAACATCTTTGTTAACCGAGGGTGCTCAGAGGGACTGTCTTTAACTTTTGACATTATGTACAAAATGGCTATCCTCGTGTTTGAATTCACAACATTATAATTGTTAGCCTCAGCATGATACCGGTGCACTAGGCAGTGAAACCTTAAGCATACATAGCTCTATTTAAGAGCAAAGAAAAATGAGCTGATCATAATGTTTTGTTTATCTTGCAGACCTCATGCGATATGGTTTTTATGCGGATACATTATGTGAAAAGGTCAGTTGTACTGTACCATTTTCATGGCAAATGATTTTGGCTTATTGGAGTTGTTAATTCTCTTATGCCTTTTTATCCTCGCATTAAAATCATAGGTAAATTGCATGTTAACCGCCTGAGTATTGTCAAAATAACACGGCAATATCCTGACATTTGCAATCAACTGGAAAAGGCCAATGGGGAATCCCCGTGTTGTTTTGACAAAATAAGGGGACCTGATTACATTTTACCCTAAAACTAACAATCTCATTGAGCATTTCTACCAATAATTTACTTCTAATTTATCATTTTTTTTTTTGAAATGGCAAAAGACAAAAGAACCAAAAAAACGTAATTTTACTCCAATTTGGGCCTGTAATGTTTGTAAAGGTTTCTATACTCTCTCTCTCAGACACACACAGAGACATTTTTTTTTATAAATCTATTTGTGCTTGCAGAAATCTTCTAATTCAGTTGACAATAGTTCCATCAAGCCTCCCTCATCCATTATGGATATCATGAATAGTTCCTTGAAGGTATCAAATGTGCAGCATCCTCATGCACATCACCATCACAATCATAGCAGTGCCATGTTATTGAGGCATCCACATTATTTTTACGGCCGTCATTATTCTCGGCGAAACTCTGCCAACCATGCTGAAACATCAACTTCTCGTGGAAAGGGTGCTTTGCATGATGAACAATCATCTTCCAAGCTGGCCAGTCTGTGCAAATCAGACTCGGGATATCATACAGGTTCTCTTTAATTTATACTCTTGCCTTTCGAATTGTGGTTTTACTTCATTAGTTCCAAACTTATGCACAAGATGTGATTATTGCAGCACGTGTATCTGCCTTGCACCTAGTAAACTTCCAACAGAGATTAGGAATTGCATTGATTAATGATGGATAACCTTAGACCTTTTATTGATCGAAATAAAGGGTAAATTAAACTTTGATCCTGTAACTATGGGTTTGATTTCACTTTGTCCCTTGATCTATTGAATTCGTCACATTGGTTGCTCAACTACTTGAATTGATTTCATATTGCGTTTGTGATTTCATGTTGTCCCAAGCGCGGCGTGTTAGGGCAAAATGACAACTTCCTATCAAATTTGTAACTAATGTTAACCATTGGGGAAATATGAAACTAATGAGTAATAACATAGTTGAAGGTTGTAAGAAAATTGATAGTTTAGGGGGCAATGTGAGAAAAAATGTCATAATCGAGGGAGTCAAAGTGTAATTTTCCCAGACATAAATGAATGCTCTTCAAACGTTAGAGCGATGCCATCTGTGTTGTTTGAATCAACTATCAGCTCAGTCTAAGATATGAATACTTAGCAGCTTGCATTGTTCCCTTGTGAATTTTCTCTGTCTCTGTCTGTCTCTTTTTACTTTTTGATTCCTTTCAGAGAGTTGGGACAAATTTTTTCGCAGACCAGAGAGAGTCAGAACCAGTTCCTTGGCAATGGATGCCGTTGCACCTGATGTGGGGAAGATGGAATGTGGAGTATGTCAGAAGCGGTTGAGAAGGAAACCTTTTATTCTCGGAAACACATTATCGTCTGGTGATGTCTCTGTTGTGGCTGTTTTAGTTTGCGGTCATGTTTACCACGCTGATTGTTTGGAACAGAGAACATGCCATGAAGATAGACGGGATCCAGCCTGCCCGTTGTGTCTCAGCCTGCTCACACAGGTCGACCGTTGATGCATCAAGAGGCCTGGTGTGATTCTACAAATGTTGACTTTGTAAGCAGAAGATCAATAACTTGGCTGCTTGGCACATAAATAGGATATATAGATGGAAAATTAGGCAACTAATGTACACTAATGCCGCTGCTTTGCAGGCTAGAAGTTTGACATTGCATATTTTTGCAGGCTTTCCCATTGTTTTTGTAGTAAAAAGTGTATTATGTATGTATCATCCTTAACTATCTGTATATGATGGTAAGTAGCATTAAAGCCATGTTTTTACAAGATGATGGATTGTAGTCCTGGTGATGAACCCTTTCTGTGCCTTTAAATGTAGTTCTGGTGATCCAGCTTGCTTTGTCCATTTAACAACTTCTGCTGCCCAGTTTGCATTCGGAGTTTTGACGGCTCAAACCTACGTTGTCCACTTTGCTACGTGTGTTGCCCACTTGGCAGCGTTGCACTTCTACGACCTAAGGGTTGCCATGGCTCAAACGTGCATCGTCTGCCTCGCAAGGTTGCACTTCTACATCCTCAGGGCTGTCGTGGCTTGAACCTGCATTGTCCACTTCGCAGGGTGGTTCTTCTACAATCTTGGGTTTTCCGTGGCTTGACTCTGTGCTTTGTCCACCTCGCAGGGTTGCTTTTTCACATCCTTGGCGCTGCCGTGACTGAAATCTGTGTTTGCCTGCTTCGCTGGCTCGCACTTCTATAGCCTTTGGGCTGCCATGGCCTGAACCTGCGCTGTCCTCATAGGGGCCCTGCAATGTCCACTGGACAGGGTTGCACTTCGATAGCCTTTGGGTTGCTCAGGCTCGAACCTGCATTGTCCATTTCCAGGGGTTGCCCTTCTAAAGCCTTAACATGTAGATTTGTTGTGACCTGCTTCCTTGCACCTAGATCAAGTAACAGTCCTTTTATTTGCTTCCACTGTTTTGATTCGTTCCTGTTCCTTCTTCGGTTGGATAGGTGGTCGAGAGGGGTAAGGAGGAAGTACATGTGCACTTTCTGAATCAGTCTCTTCTTTTTCTACAGGCATGCCAATGCCAGCTACAGAATTAATGGACTGAGAATATGTCAAATGGAAGCTATCGACTGTGAAGTATTCTGGACAGTAATCATATACACTTCTACCTATACGGTTGAAGACTGCAATAGCATGGCGACATGGTAATCCACTTCTTCTCCACTCAAGGCAAGTACAATCCCACCCATTGGTATTCACAACATGAATGGAATCATCACAAACCTCAAATAAGGTATCCGTTGAGATCAATACTTTCAGACCCCGTGCTTTAAGGTTTTCTTCTTGTAACTTTTTCTCTTTGGTTGGAGTAAGTTTGGCAGACCACTTGCTTGAATCCATTTGACGATTTTTCATCAACTCACTCATCATACATCTTAGGGCTTCGATCTTCTGTATTATGGTGGCTTCCTGCACTTCCTCCATCAGATTGGAATACGACTCACCAACATCTTGTGTAATATGGTTATAGGGCTCACCTTTAAAGAACACACTCGTCCAATGCTCTGGCTCAACTTGCATGACCCAATTGTGTGCTTCTGAAGAGATCTGGTTAATTTGCTCAGTGAACTCTGTGAAACCACTGAATCTGACTGCATGCGCAGCAGCCACAAAATTACCAAGTGAAGAACCTTTCCAATCACCATGAAATGGAACCTTCAAATTTTCTTTGAAGCTTTCTATTAGGTGGTACATGGAGTAACCATGGTGGGCATTCTCAAATACCTCAAGCACTGCTTTTTTCAAATTCTTCTCTCTATCTGAGACAAAAGTAATGGATTGTGGAGTTGACAACGATAATTTCAACTCCTCCAAAAACCAGTGCCAATTATCATCATTCTCAACATCTATAATAGCAAATGCAACAGGGAAATAACCATCATTGCCATCCAATGCAGTTGCTGTAAACAAACTTTCTTGGTACTTGGATTTGCAGGATGTCGCTTCAAGGAAAAGGATGGGGCGGCAACCATTCAGAAAACCATGTAGTGTGGCATGAAATGATACAAAAAGGCATTGAAATCTCTTGTCGTCATTTGTGATGAGCTTAGCAAAACCACCTGGATTTGCCTCCACCAGCTTCTCACAAAAAAGTGGCAATTGATCATATGCCTCTTTATACGATACCTGAAGTTGCTCCCGAGCATCCTCCATCCAACGCCATACTCGCGTATAGTCAAATTCCAACCCAAAATCGGGCTTCTGATGTGGGGAATCTCGGAACCTGTCTTCTATTATGCCTACCAACCAATTCTTTGCCCGATGATCAGACCACCACAATTCCCCTCCACAAGTGTGTGAGTTCAACTTTTTAATCTGAAAAGACCGAGCAGCTGGGTCCCAAGATGCATGAATCCTCCAAGAACACCCTTCTGCAACACATCTGCCACTAGCACATGCAGTGTCATTTTTCTCTAACCTGTAGACAAACCGATGTTCCACAGCATATTTCTGAAGCACATCTTGGAACTCCTCGACACTACTGAATTCCTGACCGACATGAATAACTCCATCTTTCCAAGACAAAACTCGTTTCTCCAGCGGATCATTAGTGGAGATTGCATTGCTAGATGGGTTGTCAAAATAATTCTGCCCAAGTACAGTATCTCGTTTGTGTGCCATGTCATCAGCAACTGCAACCAAAGTCTGACTTTGCATATTACTTTTCTGTGATTCTCTCTCCCAGGCAACATCAGGAACCGCAACGATGGTTGGACCATTGGCACCAAACTTCCAAGAGGCAGTGCACCTTTGCTTTTTAGCATCTGCAGGGGTAATACAAATTTCCGTTGGCCCATCAGGAATTGAATCATCTGCAACAGTTGAGCGTGGAGCATAATCTGAATCATCATAATCACCATAGTCGGATAAAGGGATTGACTCGGTGGTTGCGCCAGTAGGGCTCTGAGCAGTTGTGGAGCAGTCTGATGGGGCTACATTAGAACCAACACGATTTGCAACATTGACTATAGTTGACTTGGCAACGTTTATGGGCGCAACAACACGATTTACTGTCTCAGCTAGTTTTACATGAATCTCCCTGCAAATATCAACAGTGTGATTGCATTCAAGCACGTTAAACTGTGTACTTACTGGCCAAATGCCAACCACTAACAACCACATCATGGTTAAAAGTGTTGCTGACCTCAATTGCTCAAAAGTGAGGGCTATTTTAGGGATTCACAGAACACTGTTTCTCTAATGCAAAGGGTCCTTGGTGTGATGTGGCATGAAGTAACTGGCAACAGGCTAGTAACTACAATGATGGTATAATTTTGCCCCAAAAAATAACACCAAGGTGTGATGCCACACCGGTGATCCTGACAACATACCTGCTGGAGCATATCAGGGCATCATGATCAAAACCTTTGCTTCCAGAAACAAAAATTTCAGCTGTTACTGAATCCACATGAAAATCAATCAACCTTTTTAGATCCTTGTTATTCTTTAAAGTGATGAGATGGTGCTTGTTTCCAGGAAGGAAGTACTTGGTGGACACTGAATTGTAGTCCAAACCACATACTTCAGCCAATTTTAACTTCAGATCATCGTACTGGGTCTCATCATTGATATTCATGGCGTTCACCTCTCCTCCAGCATATGATAAGGCCCCATCATCACTTGTCTCAAATTCACCACCCGATTGGCAGATTAATATAAGCTTCCGCCTTGCCACAGTATACATCTTAAGAAGCTCTCACGAATAGTAAGAACAAGTGGAGAAAAGATAAATGGTTTAGGACTCTAGATAAATAGTTTTAGAAATATATATCCAAGAATGAATTTCAGGTTAAATGAAAATTTGCTGGTCACAATCATAATACAAAGATCAAGCAAGTCAAAAGAACTAGTAAATTGAAAAGATTGCAGATGTTTGGATGATAACCAATAAAAATAAGATCCATTCATCGTCTTTTTTAAGGAATGTAAACACAGCAGTAATTGACGACAGGAACTGGACGTCTGCACCCCATTTTGCAATGGACTCCATCTTTTGACCATTGATCTATTCTATTCCAAACATCATAGTTCAGCATAGCAACAACAACAGAAAGGAAGCAGTTCTTCTATGTCATGACATTGGCACTAGGCCTGTCACTGGACTGGATTTTGATCAGAATCTGATCCAAATCCTTTAGGCAAAAATTAATTGAATTTTTAATTTGATAATCCGAATCTGATGGGAACCCGTTTAAGCTACTCTAATCTGATTTGGATATGGATATCTAACAATCCAATCCAATTTATAATAAAATAATGTCATATATAAATATCAGATATCCATATTCATATTTATATTTGTGCATCGAGACAAGCAAAAGTTGAGTCAGAAGACTCATAATGTCATATCACGCTATTGTTCTGACTTGTCCAATTTTATTTCCCTCTCTTTCTTCCCCCTTTCTTTTCTTCTTTATTTATTGCTCCTTTCTCTCGGTCCATCTTCCTAGAGTCTTCTCAAGCCCCACAAGTGTTGAAATCATGAATCATGTGCTCCTCTATCTCTCTCTCTCTCTCTCTCTCTCTCTCTCACCACTAGAACTCTTCCCTCTGTATTTCCCTATAACTCATCTCTCATGCCTCCTCTTCCTCCATTCGCTCACCAAAAGCCCTACACAGCCCCTTCTTGATGGATATGATTCTGTCATTACGACCAATCCATCGACTATTGGATGTATGTACGACCGTAAGCGAGTCCTATGTCAAGTCAAGCAAGTTCGTCAACAACATGCAATCCATGATCCCAACGATGCTTCAGCTCATATCTGGTTCTTTGATTTTACATTTTTTGGCTGGATTTAATGGATAACTTGGTGAAATTGTGGCTATATTGAGCTTATATTGTTTATTGATTGATTATATTGAAGCAAGTTGAACTGACATTAACCTAATAAATTGAGTTGAAATTTGTTTATTATACGTGAAACTCATGTGAAATTAGGCTATGTTTAGTCTTTTTGCTAAATCAAAGGAAGTTGAATGACTAAATGTGTTGTAGGTTGCAAGTATATGTGATGGAATGATGGTTAGATTGGCTCGTATTTATAAGTGTTAACAGATTCAGATATGGACTAATTTTTTCAACTAGGTCGAACAATTGGATCAAATCAAATTGACAAATTTGCATTCGGATTCAGATATAGCACACTTCAATCCATATCCAATCCATTGGCAAGCATAATTGACATTTTGCCACAGGGAGGGAGTTTTGTGATAATAGAAAATAACTAAGAACAGAAGACAAATTGAGGGGATAAACACTTGCATTATGCATGTCATTCCTAAAGATTATAACTATGGGAACAATTTCAAGGGGAAGTATAATATATTTTTTTTGTTTGACCAGAAGGGGAAATATAATTGAGTTGAAAATTTTGAATTATCCTGAAACAGTCTCACCAATTTGTCATTCAACAAAGAAAAGGTCAATTAGGTTGTAAACAATTTCAAGAAGCATCCTTCAAAGATATGGATACCAAATGCTGTTAATAGAATGCAATTACATACTTTTGCTACTGTTCAACAAAATTCAAAGCTCAGCAATACAGTTCACAAGTCCAACTTCTATGATCATTAAAACAAAAAGCCATTTACCAAAACACCATATTAAGCTAAACTACTCACATGCAAGCAGTAACTTCAAACAGTCCGGGAAGTGCCAGAACGCAACAAAAAATTGTTATTACAGTGTTCTGATGTAGTAAGCTCCGAAAAAGAGAGATTAATGTGATGATTAGCATTAGTCAACGAAACCCAGCTGACTTAGAGAGTGATATGTGAAGACTTACCGGAAAATGCGCCGGAAGGATTGACAGGAGGATGGAAACCCTGGACTTGGGGCTGTTTCGCAATTAGGGCGAAAAACAGAGAGCTATCCCCGAAATGAAAGGCAAGGGCGTATTTGGAAAAAAGTGTTGGCAGTGAAGCTTGGAATGGATGTACCGTACGGATAATAAAATAATAATAATAACTAGTATAAAAGAGTCGTTTTAGAATTTAAAGAAAAATTATCGCAATGGTTAATGACTTGATGTAAAATTATTGGCAAACCTATCAATCGGGTTGGGTGAGATGGATCTTAGCGAGGTCATATTAAAAAATATTTCACTTATTTGTGTCGGGTATGAATAATATATAATCAATTTATAAACGAGTTATGTCATATTTTTTTTTTTAATTTTTCTTATATTCTATTCGTTTATTAATCGTGTCCACTCAATTATAAAAGATGTGACTTACAGAAGAGAATTAAATTTTTTAATTTTGTGTCGTATTCATATCATGTTAATAAATTATACCATATTTTAACACTCTTACCTACTGGTGTTGACGAGTAACCCAAATAAAATAAAACTCATTAGATATGATATGATAACTCTACTATATTATGATGAACCTGAATTTGATTGAATCAAGCCCAATTTAATAAACCAAGAAGGCCCAAAAAAGAGCCCAATTGGAATTGGGTCAACTTATCCAGAGGGAAGCCAACAAGGGAGTCATGAAGCCAACACCCAACAAGGGATCAACGAGGCGCCGCCCAAAAGGGGTCACCCAAGCCTAGGCGTCGCCCATGGCCTGACCCTCTGGTTCCTCTTGTTCCTTCTTCACTCTAATGTAAGTCCAGTCATTCCAGCTCAAGTCCAGGCTCAGGATCAAGTCCAATCCAACTCAAAATCATCATTCGACGAAATAGGGACACGAACGAGGGAATATCGGGATACAGAGATTCAATCCTACCAAGATTGTATTTACCAAAATAGTAGAAAGACTTCTTACTCACGTCACCGCCTTACCATACTATATAATGTACGCCCTCTCAACTTTGAGGGTACGCTTGAAAAAACCTCTACACATCCTCTTATACACATTGCCCCTCCCTCTCCCAAAGCACTATAATACTCCCGGTGACTTTTTGCTTATTAATAAAGACATTCGGCCACCGCTACTGTTTTCAAGAGTGGAGTAAGTCACCCAGACCAAACCACTACAAATCTTTGTGTTGATTGCCTATTTAGCGTTTTAGCTCTTGATTACTTGTTAATTGCTCATTAACTACACTCGTTATATATTCTTGACTGTTGATTTTACACAATACCAATTTGTGCATCATCAGTTTGGCGTCTTTTGTGGGAACGCGACTAGTACCAGATCAATGAGCCAACAGCCGGGAGACAACAACCCGGTCCACCGGGAGAAGGCTTCGCCTCCCCTCGCACCATCGGAACCATCTGCTGCGGCGACCCCCGTCGTCGGACAGCAACAACTCCTCCAAACCATGTAGCTGCTAATGAGCCAAAACCAGCAGATTATCCAACTGATACTCATCCAATGAGGCATCGCCCTTCACCCTGTGGGAAGAGTCTCACTCCCTCCAACTGGAGATGAGTAACAACCTATCCTTTTTGGGCACCAGGCAGCCCCCACCATGGGGCCCCTCGCCAGAACACTCTAGGGGCACTCTAGGGGGCCCCTCGTCCAGCGGTCCCTCCTCATAAATCGGTGCAGGAGAATGAAGATAGAGAAAGTAAATACGGAGACCATGAAAGTCAATACCATCAGCTGAGTGAGGATGTCCCCAATCACTGGGATGAGAAAATTAGGGAGGTGCAAAACCAACTTGGTGATACCCTTAACGCCATCAAGGCACAGACGTCTGAAACTGTGGACTACTTGGTAAGACGCACTGATACGCCTTTTATTGCTAATATTGTCAATTATCCTCTGCCTTTGAAATTCAAGATGTCCACCATCGAGATCTTCGATGGCACCAAAGACCCCCTCGACCATTTTGACACATATAAGTCCCTCATGCAATTTCACAACATGCCTGAGGAGATCATATGTAGAGCCTTCCCCACCACCTTGAAAGGGTCTGCTCGCCAATGGTTTGCAAAGATCAAGCCCTCTTCAATTCACTCATTTGTTGAGCTGAGTAGATATTTTGTCTCCCATTTCATTGGGGAACGCCGACATCAAAAACCAGTGATTCACATGCTCACCATCAAGCAGGATAAGGAAAAAAGCCTCAGAGACTACCTTGTCCGCTTCAACGAGAAGGCTCTTCAGATTGAGGAGCTAGATAATAAAGTAGCCTTGGTCGCTTTTATCGCCGGCCTTCGCAACTCCAGTTTCATGTTCTTCGTCCTCAAAAAGCCACCATCCAGCATGCTCGAGTTGCTATCAAGGGCACAAAAGTATATAAACGACGAGGATGTCACCAAGTCCAGAAGAGGGGAGTCCTCCCATTGGGGCGAAAAGAGGAATGATACCTGCGAAAACATGAGAGAAGCAGAGAACAAGAGGAATATGACAGAAAAAATCTCTACCAAGGACCCCCTTGGTCTCCCACCTCTGAGAGAACGACAAGCCTTCACGCCGCTCAATGCTTCTATGGAGCATATCTTGTTCCAAATATAGAATGATCCCACGCTCCGTTGGCCCGTAAAAATGAAGTCCGCCCTAAACTACAGAAATCCCAGCAGGTAATGCCGTTTTCACCTTGACCACGGCCATGATATGGACGACTTCTTTGATCTTAAAAGGTAGATTGAGAAGCTCATACAACGTGGTCATTTGAGGCAGTACGTTGTTGGCAGAGGACTAACCCCCCCCCCCACCTGGTCAGGACCAGGATAACAGAGAACGTCAACAACCCCTCAAAGAAATCCAAGCAATCTCCTAAGGGCTAGGAGGAAAAGGTGATTCAAACTCCGCCAAGAAAGTCTCGACCCATTTATGGGACACTGAACACCTAAAGATTTATCTATCTTTTATTGTTTTAGCTTATTTATTCTGTTATTTATTATCTTATGAAATAAAATTCTACGAAAATTATTGTGTCCAGAATTGTCTTATTTTCGTAAAATTTACAAACAGCTTATAAAAGTCAGAACATGACTTAACAACAAGGTGTAGACAAAAGGACAATAGTCATCATACTCCCGACGATCAGTCACTACTCCCTGAGCCACAACCACTATAATCATGGCTCTTCCCGTCACCAACTATTACTAGTGTCTCATAGGGGACAAAGCCAGAGAAATTGGCAGTGCCCCTCTCATCAAGCACCCAGCTTCAAGCATCCAGTAGCAGGCGCCAAGCAGTAAACGTCGCCCAGGCCAACACCCCGGCTAGCATCACCTAGGTCGATAGAGCCTAGGATGGTTGTCGCCCACTAGGCTCATTCTCGCCCACCTTTTGCACGCCACCCAAGAAGGACCTCTCTACTCCTGGCACTAGCGCCCCTCACCGTCTGCGCCCAGTGACGCCCATCGCCCCTTGGTGTCTGAGCCTAGCGACATTCAGCACCCCTCGGCATCTTTACCCAGCGGCGTCCGTGTCTAGAGCTCCTTGGCGTTCGCACCCAAAAACGCCCAGAGCCCCTCTATGTCAGTGCCTAACGGCACCCAGCTTTTCAGCACCCTTCTTGTATCCTCCATCTCTATGGAGTAAGCCTCTGCCCTAGTAGCTCTCTCAAGTGCTACTCGAAGGTCAACCTCAAGTTGAACAACCCTCTCATGTGCTAGCCACAATTGCTCAGCGGCATCCTCTCGTGCCTGACGCTCGAGCCCTAACAGCTTCACGACACCTTCTCGTACTTACCGTGCAAACTTCGCGGTATCCTCTCATGTTTGCCACTCAAGCACCAACTGCTCTTTAGCAACCTATATCTCCAACTTCTCATTCTCTTGCGAGTCGCAAAAAAGCTCGGCCTATAACTCTGTTCTCGCGCAAGTAGTCACCTTATTAGCCTCTGCTACTGTAGCCATCTTCTGAGTTATACGTAGCTCGGTCTATAACTCTACTCTCAGACAAGTAGTCACCTTGTAAGGCTCTGCTATAACAGTCATCTCCCGAATTATACGTAACTCAACCAATGACTCTGCTCTCAAGAGCACAAGTAATCACCTTGTAAGCCTCTGCTATGACGGTTATCCCCGAGACTATACGTAGCTCGACCTCAGCTTATGCGACCCCCTCATGGGACGTCCATGACTCTAACTTTGCTCTCATGCAAGTAACCTGTCTCTCTCTCCAGGTAATCATGTTAGATATTTTAATATCGAGATAACATTATTTTTGTTAGGTACACTTTTGAAGCTCAGGTCGTCTGTAACCGAGCCACTACTAGAAGCAGGGTGAAGCCACAATTCCCATAAAAACTGCATTGGAGTCTCAATTCCTATAGCGGTACAAGGGCTAACTCTGATACACACAGAAGTCTCAATCTGAAAAGGAGTGGAGGCACCACTGCTTCAAGAAAACAACCTGACCATCGGACCTCGGCCAAAAAGTACTAGGGGCATCAAACCTCATCCTTTTAGGAGGAGGGGAAGACAACACCCTAGAAGCATAGAGAATTTTCACTTCCATCATCACTCTGTCGGAAGGATTTAAAATCAGAGACAAGATCAAGAACTGTCCAGTCCCCTCCTAGTGCCGCCCAGCACCTAGAGCCTATCAGTCCGTGTCACTTAAAAGCGCCGCCCAATAGCTCCCACACTCGCCCAAGGGGGAGCCAGCAGACATTGCTCAAAGGGAGCCAGTGCCCAAAGAGGCCCAAAAAAGAAAAGATGAAGGAGGCGGCACCGAAAAAAAAAAAAGAGAGAGAAAGGGAGCAATAAGCCAGAGCCCAAAAGAAAGAAAAAAAAAGAATAGGGGAGAAGGGCCAGCACCCAAGAAGAAAAAACAAATAAAAAAAAAGAGAGAGAAAGCAAGAGGCGGCACCCAAGAAAAAAAAATAAAAAATTTGACACCGATAAACTCAGTAGATGAAAAAGCACCTGCTCACTCAGATGGAGACGAAACGCATGCCCACAACCCCTTTCTCTTGCAAAAAGTCAGAGGCTTGGGGCATGAGAGACAAATGATGAGTGCGAATTTAACTGGGCCAAGCCTAATTTAATAAACCAAGAAGGCCTAAAAAAGAGCCTCATTGGAGCTGGGTCAACCTATCTAGAGGAAACTAACGAGGGAGTCATGAAGCCAACACCCAACAAAGGATCAAGGGGGTGCTGCCCAAAAGGGGTCACCCAAGCTTAGGCATCACCCATGGCCTGACCCTCTTGTTCCTTCTTCACTCTAATGCAAGTCCAGCTCAAGTCCAGGCTCAGGATCAAGTCCAATCCAGCTCAAGATCATCCTCCGACGGAATAGGGACACGAGCGAAGGAATATTAGGACGCGGAGTTTCAATTCTACCAAAATTGTACTTACCAAAATGGTAGAAAAATCTCTTACTTACATCACCGCCTTACCCCCCTATTATATAATGTACGCCCTCTCAACATTGAGGGCACACTTGAAAAAACCTTTACATGTCCTCTTATACACACTGCCTCCTCCCTCTCCCAAAGCACCATAATACTGTTGGTGACTTTTTGCTCATTAATAAAGACCTCTAACCACCGCTGTCATTTTCGAGAATGGAGTAGGTCACCCAGATCGAACCACTATAAATCTTTGTGTTGATTGCTTATTTACCGCTTTAGCTCTTGATTGTCATTGATTACTTGTTAATTGCTCATTAACTACACCCGTTATATATTCTTGACTGTTGATTTTGCGCAATATCGATTTGTGTATTATCATATTATATTAAATAGGAATTTTAACTCTCAAATGATAACTCCCTATTCATCAAAATTTTTAGATTTACTATTTCTCAAATTCCTTCTCGCTTAAGTTTAAATTGTGTATAAATTGTGGTTAATTGACTTAATATCCTGTTTAGTTAGAGTTATGTTAATCCACTTGCTTGATGAGTTTAATAGGTCTATCCTTATTGCCCAAACCCAATAAGGGTAAATATATTTATATTAATTTTGTGTCAGTTTTACGTCATATTTGTAAATCGTGTCTAAATTTACAAATATAATGATCATAGTACAATAACTAGAGACAATTGCTAGGATAAAAATATTGTATGCCAGGAAAAATCTATATTGCAAATCATGCCCATTACAAACTTGAGCTTACATGGGACAATTAAGGCCATATTGGTGATTTCATTTCAAACACTTGACGAGGATTAGTATTAAGGGTGTTAAAATAAGACATAATTCGTTAATACGATACGAAGTTAGAGGGTTTAAGTTTTTTTTAAATCACTTATTTCGTAAACAAGTGGACTCGACACAATTAATAAAATGAATCAAGTATGAATAAAGTCAATCAAAAGAAATACACGATACAATTTGTTTATATACCAATTATGCACGCTTAATGTACGATATAAATTTGATATAACACGATCCGTTAGACAAAAATTAATAAATAAATTATATATAAATAAAATATTTTTTTAACATGAAGTCGTTAAGATCCAATAAATTGACCTGCGTACTTACCATACTTGGTTTTGTTTTTGTCTATCGTCAGTGGAAGAAAGTTGAGTGAGTTCTACAAGAGCAAGAAAGCTTTTGCGTATCTTGCAATCAAGAGCAGGCTGACTTGGCCCCTTAGCCAGTTGAAGTCTGCCCACTAACCCAATCCGTCAATGAAAGATATAAAGGGCCCACTTAGCACCAAGTTGACAGCTGTGAATAGATTTTGTTCTGCTGCTCCTGTACTTTTTGGAATTTTCCAATAAGTCCACAGGGTACTCAAAATTACTCTTTGATATCATAATTGTCGTATAATATAATATATTTAAGTTATAATCGCTTACGGTTCAACGAGATTATTTGAGATCGATCTAATTTGATTAAGTCATGACTCAATTTAGTCAATTGGAGTTGATCTAAAACATTTAAGATATTTTTTAATAAGTCCTAACGTTTTCGATCATTATGGTGTCATAACTTTAACATGATCTAATATTAATTTTTTAATTCTTTTGTTACAGTGCTAAAATTCCACAACATAGAATTTTCCATCAAACATTGGGCTTTCTATGTTATCCTAGGTTTGAATATGTCACTTTCGTGTTCAACCTAATTTTATTTGAATTTTTTATAGCAGCCTTTGAACTGTACAAGAGATGGATGAAAATAATGGTCGAAGAAATGCACCAGTGAAATGTTCATTGGCATATTGAGCATGAAATTATTCTTTTTTATACATCTCTCTCTAGGGTTTGATAATCGAGTCGAATCTGTCGAACTCGTTTTTTTAAACGAATCTAAAAATTGTTCAAGCCTAATTATTTAGAAAATGAGTCAAGTCTGAGTAACTCAACTATTTTACATATAAACTATCCAGAGCCTTGCAAGCTCGAGTTGAATCTTTTAGGCTCGTTTCAAAAATTGACCTAAAAAATTGTTCAAATTTAATTCATTTAGAACACGAATCGAGTTATATCTGAAAAATAACTCAACTAGCTCGACTTAATTATCAGTCCTATCCCTCTCTTACCCAAAAAAAACAAAGAAAAAACCATATCGGAGAAAAAAATAATCTCATATCTATACTATATGAGGGAAAAATGAGATGCAAAGAGAAAGGTAAATGGCAGGGTGAGATACGGACTAAGTCGTTCTCTTAGAACGATTCGCACCTTTTTATGAAAGAATCACATCGCATATGAGAGTCTCAAAGTCTTACTTTTATTCAAATGCTAGATAATATTACCATATATATATAGATATATATACTCAATTACTTTTAGATATTTAGTTGAAGTAAGATTGAGTTCTCACACATAAAAAATATTCTTTTAGATAAAATACTCTAACACTATATATTAATGGAAATGTATGAGTGACTTTTTTGCGTCCATTATTGGCTTTTTATTCCTTTTTGTGACATTTTCACTTTTTAACTGAAAAAGATAATAATTTTTTTTTGATTACTTTAATTTTCACGACTCTAGCAACTTAAAACTTCTAATATCATTATTCTAAATTAATTACACTGAAAAGATCAATATACGCAAAATTGTATTGAGTGTCGAGTCAAGAACACTAAAAAAATTTTTGAAGGAGACTTTTGTGAATGAGGTTATGGCATGAATACAGATAAAAGGCAAAGGATATGCTATTTCATTGTCATCAAAGCAAATGAGGGGTTATTAGATTGCCAAACCTCCATTACCTAAAAGTGTTCATTACTTGCTTTCCAGATTATTTCTAACCTTTTTTCAAAAATGTTTCTTCCAAATTTTACAAAATAAATAATCTATGTTTTGCTAATGATTTTTTCAAGTCAAAAAATATTTTTGTCAGCAAATGAAAACGTATTTGATTATTACATAACAAAATTAGTCTATATGCGTCTAGCTAGGTAAATAATACACTTATATCCAATAATTCATACTTGAACTACTATATTTTCGATAATATGTAGAGGAAAAAAACGTATATGTACAAATAAGTAAAACACTAAAAACTTTAAAAGTACAAAACAAATGATATACTTAAAACAATAACTTTTGCAAATTTGAAAAATTGAACTCACCTAATTAAAACTTAAAAAAATGAATTTATTTTCCCAATAATTAGGTCTGGAAGGGGTTGATCAGGTATAAACATAAAATTAGATATTATTTATACAAAATAATTACTCTCAAATTCTGACCCACGATCTCGAAATCATTGGGCAAAATTCTAACTGTTAAATCATTGGTCTCTTAAAAATGGAAATTCCAAATATAGCAGAGAGCACATTAACATCTTTGGTAGTAAAAGAATCCAATTAAAACAAAATAAAATAGCAAAAAAATATATGGTAATAACAATCCAATGAATTTTCTACATGCAAAAAAACATATTCTAGTGGGATAAAAGAAACTATGCCCCATAATAAAGGGGTACTAGAGCAAAAACCACCCCCACCCGCAAATATTATACATGTAACCCTCAAATTGTAATCTTTATGTAAATTAAGTCTTTAAACTTTTTTTTATGTCAATTGAATTTTTATGTTTGCCTCTGTTAGAGTGTGATACTTACATGATTATATGACACAAAAAAGACAAAAGAGCCCAATTAACACAATTAGAGAGTTTAAGAACTCAGTTGAAAAAAAAAGAGTTTAGGACTTAATTGACACAAGCTTATAGTTTAAATGTCATATGTATAATTTACTCTAATCATTTGTGTCACGTGAGTAACATATTTCGTCACTTTCCGATAAAAAATCTAACGGAGGCAGATAGAAGGGTTCAATTGATGCAATCAGAGAGTTCATGATAGTGTTATCAGAATCTACGTGACTCGTGACTCGGGGCATTAACCGATCTAGTTCTCTAATTTGACCGCAAAGGAGAAAACCATCTAAAAATTGGAAAAGTGACTGATTTTTATAAAAACCCATGAATCGGCGATTTTTATAAAAATCAACCGGTTCGAAAACAAATAAAATAAAGGGTTAATCTCATTTTGCACCTCGAAAGATTGTTCGAATCTCAATTTGCACCCTCAAAGATAAAAAATCTCAATTTACACCCTCAAAGATAGAAATTTGTATCAATGTGCACCCCCAAAGATCAAAAATCTCAATTTGCACCCTCAAAGATAGAAATTTATATCAATGTGCACCCCAAAGATAAAAAATTTTAATTTGCACCCTCAAAGATAGAAATTTGTATCAATGTGCACCTAAAAAGTAAATTGATAAATTATACCTAGATCCCCTCATACTTGTCACTTAATCATTTAGACCTCTTCACATTTAGAATATTACTCCTACATCTTATGACATTTGTGCACGTATAACATGTAACCCATTTTTATTGATATCTATTAATATAACCGTTAAAAAATATAATTTTATCCTAATAAAAAATTATAATTTCATATTACCCTTTATTTTATGGGTTTAATATATTCTAAAGTTTAAAATCTAGTTTACCATTTGAATGTCTAATAAAATGTAAATATTTATATAATATTTTTCATATTACCTTTTATATAAATATCTACATTTTATTAGACATTCAAATGGTAAGCTTGATTTTTAACTTTAGAGTATATCGAATCCACAAAATAAAAGGTAATATGAAATTATAATTTTTTATTAGGATAAAATCATATTTTTAATGATTATATTAACAGATATCAACGAAAAGTGGTTATGAGTTACACATGCACAAACGTCATGAGATGTAAGGGGAATATTCTAAATGTGAAAGAGTTCAAATGATTAAGTGACAAACATGAGGGGATCTAGGTATAATTTATCAATTTAATTTTAGGTGCACATTGATACAAATTTCTATCTTTGAGGGTGTAAATTGAGATTTTTTATCTTTGGGGATGCACATTGATACAAATTTCTATCTTTGAGGGTATAAATTGAGACTTTTGATCTTTGGGGGTACAAATTGAGATTTGAATAATCTTTTAGGGTGCAAAATGAGATTAACCCTAAAATAAATTACTTAAATTTTACAATTTTTTTTATTTGGGCCATTTCTTTTGCGCTAAATCGCAGAAGCCACCACTCGGTCCACTCCACTCTAGGCGACCAACGAGCAGTAACCAACAAGGCGAGGCGAGGAACTCATTGCGACTAGGTGAGGCGAGGAACATAGGCGAGGTGACTGTGACCGGCGAGGAACTCAGGCGATCTCTCTCCCCGGATCTTTGCTGTCATCTCCTTCCTTTTTCCTGCTTCTATCAGATCAGACTGTAACATTATGTTAAAAACTTCCTACAGCTAATATATGCATCCTGGGCTAGATCAAATACCCTTTCCTGCAATCTCACTTTTATCAAGCAATTTGATTGTGTAACTACAGAGAGAATGTGTGTCATGCTCTTATTTATTTTTTAATCAGTAGTCGCAAATTATATAAATCAAAATCATGTACTAGAAATGAATTTCAGTATAAATTGTGGTTTGTGGTTTGAACTTGGAGCGGTTGTTCTGTTATATATTTGGATTGGAATTTTAAAGTTGAACTTTGATTTTGATATATGACATACGTGTTTCTTTATTTGACTTCAAAATTTTTTGGCAAATTGTATGTATTTTAGATAATTATTATATATATTTTTTTTATTTTTTTATTATATGACCGATTCGACCAGTAGACCTAACGGTTAAACTAATAAACTATTGACTCGGTTCTCTTGCCGGTTCGATGACCGGTCCAGTTCTGATAACATTGATTCATGAGTTCAATTGATACAAAAAAAAGTTAAGAGTTTAATTGACACAAAATTCATAATTTGAGGGTTACATGTGTAATTTATTCAATATTATAAGTCAAAGTAATGTTCAAATAATTCAGGCATCGTATATTTCAGTGGAGATTCGAATCTACGCATCCGATTCCGAACATTCCGACCCCAAAGCGAATCCAATGGCTGCAAATTCCTCAAGGCCAGCCACCAAAATTTTATTCAGGCATCATACCAGTATCAACTAACGCACACCTCTCTCTCTCTCTCTCTCTCTCTCTCTCCTCTTATAACAGAAATCAACCATTTAGCCAACATCCTGTGTGTCTCTCTGCATCTCCTTCTGCTTCCTCAACTTTCTATCTCCTGCCTGAAAACCTACTGACTGGTTGCTCTAGGAATTTCAGTTCTTGGGTTTTTGAAGATTTTCGGTGGTTAGGTGATAAAGACATTTGTAAGTTCCTATAACAATACGTATTGGGACACCTTTCTTTACAGGCCTCTTCTTCTTCCTTCACATCATCTTTCTTTCTCTTGCCGGGAAACCCCAAAAAATCTCTCTACAAGTCTCTGTCTTTTCCTTCCTAACTTTCTCTCTCCTCCAGGAAAACCCATTTTCCGATTGTTCGTGAGGAATCTAATTTGAGGGTCTTCCTGGGTTTTTGGAGTTTTTTGGTAGGTTGGTGTTAAATATATTCGATTATATCTATATATACAATTGTTTGAATTGTATATGTAAGTATGGTAATGACGGTGGCGTCGCAGAGGAAATCGATAAACAAGGTGTTTGAGAGGGTTGGGGTTTATGGGTTCGGAGGGAGGAGCCAGAAGAGGTGCAAGTATGAGATTCAGGACGAAGATGGGACGATGGAAATGGTGCAGATTGGTGCTGAGAGGACCAAAAATGTGCTCATCTTGATGAGTGATACTGGTGGTGGTCATCGAGCTTCCGCTGAAGCTATTCGGGATGCTTTCAAACTGGAGCTTGGGGATGAATACAGGGTAATTCTCTCTCTCTCTCTCTCTCTCCAGGGCTCTATTTGCTTTGAATTCTGGACTCATGCATGCATGTGTCTCTGTGTATGTGTGTGTGCACATATGTAGCAGTGTTCTGGTCTGTCATGTTCATTTGATTTCGATGTTGAAGTGTTTCAAGCCAAGGGTTTGTGGTTATAGAGCTTAACCCATCAAAGCTCCGAAGAGCTTAAGTGCTCAGGAAAATAAAATTTACCTTTCTGGGTTCTGTAACTTCGTTTAATCAAAGGTTCTTTTCTGGATTATTTTGTGTTCTGCTCTTGTATCATTTTGAAGTAAACACAACATTTGGCCTTTGATTCTGTAGTTTTCGATGTCTTGATATTATAATTTAGGTTTTATTTTGGTAAGTAATATTTCCGTTATTCATTGCCCTTTATTTTCTGGACATTCTTAACCAGTCATCTCTCTCTCTCTCTCTCTCTGTGGTGATGATGTGGTTTTATTCTGTTCCCTTTTCAAATGTCCTGTCCTTATGATTGCAACCACGATTTCGCTAATTTTTTGCTCTTTTGGAGAAGATAAAGAGGCATGATTCTCTGATCCTTTTTGATGTTTTCCCTTAAATTTCTCCGCAAGTAATGGCTATTGGTTTTTCCAATTTCCATGTTTTATTTCTCTTGCTTAAAGTCTTTAGCAGGTACTTATGAATTTCTGAATTCTCTCGAATTTTCAAATATAATGCTCCATCTTAGTCCAGGCTTACAAGTTACGAGCCATTGATCCATATATCAGAAGGGGCTTTAATCAGTCGTAGATCACACAAGTTTGACTAATCTAAGTAACTTATTGCTGTGATCCTGTTTTTTCATGTGTTTTTGTCTTCTATTTGCAGATTATCATCAAGGATGTTTGGAAGGAGTACACTGGCTGGCCACTGAACAACATGGAGCGGCAGTATAAGTTTATGGTTAAACATGTACAGCTTTGGAACGTCGCGTTTCACAGTACTTCTCCTCGATGGATACACTCTCTTTATCTTGCTGCCATTGCCGCCTACTATGCCAAGTATATATTCTTCTTCCCACATCACCTCCATTCTAAAACTTACAGATATTTTTGGTACTGTTTAAGCCGGCAAGTTGTTCACTTTATATTCTTTGATTGTTTAGTTTGGTACTTTGGTCACCACCATAATGTACTGAAGATCTACTGTATTACAAAATTATCTGTATTCTAATGGATTCAATATTATATGAATGTCACTTTTGACTGTGCTTTTGATTGTTTTCTTAAAAACGATTCTGTCAATTTGCATTTGTCACTTAATCAATTGGTTAGGAGTTAAATATAATTGCTGGCACTGTTTGCTTTTCCTCTATACGTGCAATTCAATTATTGTTCTTGCTAGGAACTTTATTGGTTTCGAGTTTTATGTTAATTGAAGTCAATCGTAGTTGGACATGCTTTTACTTTTTGAAGTTTTCTAATATTTGTCGCATTATTTGGCTGAAGGGAGGTTGAGGCTGGTCTAATGGAGTACAAGCCGGACATTATCATCAGTGTCCATCCTCTAATGCAACATATCCCTTTGTGGGTTCTAAAATGGCAAGGCCTACAGAAAAAAGTGATTTTCGTCACAGTCATTACAGACCTCAATACCTGCCATCGCACCTGGTCAGTTTAATAACTCATTTTTCGAACTCCATTTCATCTTTTTCAATTAACATTTATGATTATTACAACCTTGTAAACCATTTCTGTATCCAGGTTTCACCCAGGGGTTAATCGATGTTACTGCCCTTCGGAGGAGGTAGCAAAGAGGGCTTTGCTAGATGGCCTGGAAGAATCGCAAGTACGTGTTTTCGGCTTGCCAATCCGGCCTTCTTTTTGCCGTGCAGT
The DNA here is from genome assembly GCA_963454935.2 of Ilex paraguariensis. Lineage (NCBI taxonomy): Eukaryota > Viridiplantae > Streptophyta > Magnoliopsida > Aquifoliales > Aquifoliaceae > Ilex > Ilex paraguariensis. Next base: position 61,108 of record CAUOFW020001179.1, on the reverse strand, counting down.
TCTCTCAAAGGTGAATGCTTGGCACTAAGTGTAGCAGAACAACATACTTTTATCTGATTTTGAGTTCATAATTTTCTTGCAGTGGATTGAATTTTGATTTTTTTGGTTGCTTTGGTATGTGCTTTAATCTCATTGTAGGATGATTTAAGAGTAGAACTTGAGATGGATCCAACATTGCCAGCAGTTTTGCTGATGGGAGGTGGTGAAGGAATGGGCCCTGTGAAGAAAACTGCAAAGGCTCTTGGAGAATCTCTGTTTGATGAAGAACTTGGAAAACCTATTGGGCAGTTGATTATCATATGTGGTCGAAATAAAGCCCTGGCCTCTACGCTAGAATTGCTTGAATGGAAAATCCCGGTTAAGGTAATCACAAATGCTTCTTTTTTTGCATGATGAATTGCGCTTTTACCTGATTGGGTTAAGTTAAACTTGTGTTTTCATTGAAGGTTAGAGGGTTTGAGACGCAGATGGAGAAGTGGATGGGTGCTTGTGACTGCATTATCACAAAAGTATGTTAAGACATTGTGATCTTGATATTCCCTTTTAGGCCTCTTCATTGTTGATCAATGGGTGCTTGTGATTGCATTAGTTTTTCTGAAAATGATCGTCAAGCTTCTTGAATTAATGTCTTCTTTGGGTTTTTGGATTTTGTAGGCTGGACCTGGAACAATTGCAGAGGCATTGATCAGAGGACTTCCAATTATTCTGAATGACTTCATTCCTGGACAAGTAAGTGCTTCTGATTTCTAATTTCTTGCTACAATTAGTGGTGTTAATTAAACCAAGTTTGTCGAGCATGAGTGCTCATGCACGATTGAGCTATGACTGGTTGAGCTCGAGACGAGTTCTGCGAGCTTAGATTTTTTGACAAAAGAGAGAGAGAAGTGTATATAGTGTGAAGTTATTTAGGAATCAGCCAAGTCAAGCCTAATCAAATAGAGTCGCGTGCGTGTTGATTGGATTCAGCTTGTTTACCGAACTGCAATGATTTAGAAACTGATCAGATTGGTTTCATTTTGCAATTGGAACAATTCTAAATGAAGCAAAACTGACCCGAGGTCAAACTAGTCAAATCGTTTGCAATTCTAGTGTACTTTCTTGCAAGACTGCGTCAACTTATCAACTGATTTTTCCTCCACTTGTCTTTCACAGGAAAAGGGGAATGTTCCTTATGTTGTGGACAATGGGGCTGGAGTTTTCACCCGAAGCGCCAAGGAAACAGCCAGAATCGTGGCCGAATGGTTCAGCATGAAAACGGACGAACTCCGGAGAATGTCGGAAAATGCAAAGAAACTAGCACAACCAAATGCAGTGTTCGACATCGTGAAGGACATTCATGAACTTGCATGCCAACGAGGGCCCTTAGCCAACATTCCTTACATGTTGACATCTTCGTTTTCAAGCTTAATTTAACCACATTAAATGTTGCATTCGAGGACTAAGGTTTGGGACAGCTGAGCCCCAAGGGGTAGCCGGCTGTAGGCGGCTAGGAGCTCTGGCCTAGAATGAAACTAAAGCTTCACACTGGTCAAGTCAGAGTCTCGGACTAGGATGCCATGTACATGTAGCTTTGCTGATAGCATTCTTTGGCCTCAGAGGCTTGGAGTCCATGTCAAGTTTAGACAAGCTCTGATCCTTTGGTTATTTGAAAACAAGAAGAAGAAAAACTACAATTCTGATGTTTGTTGAATTGGGAATTTTTCCTTTTTTCTTGTTTTCTTTCTGGGAAAAAGAAAATTATGATGTATTTCTAGTTTTCTATGTTAGCAATGGCAAAACCATATTTTCTCCCTCAAGTGTCCTTAATTTGTTGCTTATTTGTTTTTTGGTCTTTCCTGAGATTAAAATTTCTTGTCCATGGTGGTTCTTCCTGCTGATATTTTAAAGATTACTTGTCTTAAATGACATCTTTTATAGGGTTGCTTCAAATAAAGAGATTACTTGGTTCATCAAGCAAAGGTTCAACCTACAAAAGTGACATACATGCATTGGTTTAGAATGCAGAAAGTCAAAGTGTGGCACTATCTGTTTACCTTTGTACTTCTAAGACTTACCTTCTGAGCTGGATTTGCCGACTTTTAATGGATAAACACAGTGTAGGATCTAATAAAAGACAATTTTTTTATTAATTTAATCGAAGGGATTTAAGTTACAAAAAAGATTGATTAACATCCTTGAATGTGGTAGCAACTAACTCTTAAAATTAACTTAAAACTACTCCTAAAAATTCTCAGATCACGTGTCTTGTATGGGTTTGAATGAATTGTTTATCTTTTCCACTACGTGCCTTTTATAGTCATTGTCCTCGATGATTTTGCCTTCATCAACGATTATTTGACTTGATAAACTCTAATTAATTATTTTTTATTTTCAAATATGATTGTGACTGATCATCTCCGCCTTTCTTCAAATTTGCTAAATGCCAATACATTCAACATTCTTAGAATTTTATATATTAAGTCCAAACAAAATCTATTTGTGGAAGTTATTGTCATTGAGAAAGGCATCCTTTTTTTAAAAATAATAAATAAAAAAAAAAAACAGCCTTAGTCTGATCAAACCTTTGCCTACCAAGTGGTTACAAATTGTGGCAATCTAGCTATTGTTGTTTAGTAGGCATTTGGATCTACATATCAAAGGTTAATTCGTATGGTAACACTGATATTCTTAATATCTCGAGATTTTAAGTTTGAATCTTACAAAAAATATTTAAATTGTATTGATACACATGAATTGTGTCGTTGCTGATGATTGTGTGTATCCCTACGTTACGTATTAATCACGAGTCTAAAAAATATATTGTCCGAATGATTCTTGGCTATGAAAATAAAATAAAATTGGTCACATGTGATGTGATCTTGTGCATTTGGTATTTATACAGGAAGTTCTTGACCCTTCAATGCCAAAATGCTACCAGCTGAAGTCAAGATTAGGGGGTGGGGGGGGATGTAGAGGCAGTGAGTTTGAAGTTACAAAGGGTGACTCATTGTGTGTTTTGTCATTTTTTGCAAAAACAAAATGGATGTTGCTTTCGATAGGCTTATCATATGGGAAGAGGACACTGACAAATGGCAGGAGGAGGAAAAATATATAATTTTGCTAATCCTGGGGGCCACCACTTGGCATTATTCAAGTCTTTGTTTGTGTCAGTTACACCTTTTTGTCTCTGGCACTTTCATAATTAGACAATACATCTCCCTAATGAAATTAATATTATGCCATAGTTTTTTTTTTAAAAACATAAAAAGACACGACAAATTGTCAGGCGAAGATTTTGATTTCAACAAAGCTTTTCGTTGGTATTGATTTTACCTAATTAATTTTGTGATAGCCCAAAAACACCTTGACGTGAGAAATAGTGTTGCTTGGGAGTTGTACAACACAGCGGAAGATTTGAATTTAAACTTGATAACGCATATCAACGTGGATGAGCTTGAGGTGAAATTGATGTAAGACGAGCGTTGATTAGAACTACGAGGCTCATGTATGATGCTACAATAAAATATTGAGGGGATTAAAGGGGCACACATAGTGAAAATATAGTGATTCACCGGCTCAGGAGCTCGACTAATCCACTCTTCATTGTAAGTTCTTGCTCCTTTTGTTTTATTTACGATGATTACAAGGTTGCTATGACTTCTTTTTGCCACTAGAGTTCCCCCTTTTGTTAGGGGGTGTTGCATTCCATTTATAAGGTCATTCCCTGCTAAGAAAGATCTTAGCCGAGATTATTACCCTTATTTCGTGAGTTTCTTCTTAATTCTAGGAAAAGATCTTGGTTGATTGAGATTGGGTACTTCATAACGCTTTAGGATCCTCTCGTGGTTATGCAGCTGTTATCTTGCCTTAAGAGACACTCGACCTTTACCCTATGACCTCTGGAATTTAGCACTTGAATTTTATTTTAGGTATCATCAAAACTCAATTAAAATTTCAAACACTTGACGTGAAGTCTAATCAGCCTTCCATGTTAGTCGTCATGTCATTTGATTATTTTTTTGTATCCCTAATTTTGATTAGTGTAGCATTATTGTATATGAATTATTTGAAAAACATGAATGTAATCAATCTGAATAGCACAATTAAGTTGAATTCCTGTAAACTATATTTGCACCTCGACTGAATTTCATTTGATACTCATTCAATTTTCTAATGTCTTTATACACAAATATATGCAATTCGAATAAGACCACAACTGGATCGAATATTGACCTATTACATTTCAATTCGTAAAATAAGATATAATAGATTCGAATTTAAATAGTCTGAGAAAAAATTATCAATCTATATTCAATTAAACGGATTCAGCTTTATATTAAATTCAAATCAAAATGTGATCTATTGATAGACCAAGTTGGATGTTGAAATGGACCTTCAAAAAAATGAGAAATATGGAAGTCGGTGCAAAAATTTGGACTTAATTGAGCTAAACTACATTAAGAAAACTTATTTGGCTCTAAATACATTTTTTTTTGAAAAAAAAAGACTAAAAAAATCATTTATTACTCTGTTATTGTCTCTCTCTCTCTCTATTACTCTCTTTTCTCTATTTTATTTCTATCTCTTACTCTCTCTACGTATCCCTTCTTTTTTTTTTCTCTCTCTCTCATTTATAATTTATTTATTTTTAAATATGTAAAGATTTGATTTAATTTTTTCATCTCTCTCCCATATGTTTTCTTTTTCTTTCACTCTCTCTCCCATATTTTATCTTACCGTTACTTTTTAACTCCTTATTTTCTCTTTCCTTATATCAATGTTACAATAAATATAATTACATCAATCAGTTATAGTTATCCTATAATACATCAAACAATTATTTATGTGTGTTAATAAACTAAACAGTTGCACTAAAAAATTACACAAAATTAAAATACCAACTCAATGTGTCATTCAGTGTTTACATAAATCAAAGAGTTACACCATTTATTATCACGATATAATTACATCAATTATATATACCAAATTGGATTTATCATTACACAAAAGGGTTTACAATTAGACCAAATTTGGTATATATATTTGGTGTAACCATATTGTAATATTAAATGATACAACTTTTTAGTTTATATAAACAACTGAATTTCAAATTGAGTTAGTGTCATAATTTTGTGTAATTATTTTATGTAGCAGTTTAGTTTATTATAATATGTGAGTAATTGTTTGATATATTTATAGAGTAATTGTAACTGAATGGTATAATTGATTAGTGTAACTGTGTTGTTGTAATGTTAATATAAAGAGGAAGATAAAATAAGGAGAGAGAGCAACAACGAAGGAAAATAGAGGAGAGAGAGAGAAAATAAGGGACAAAAAGATAACAAAATCAAATATTTAAATATTTGGTAAGAAAATAGATAGAGAGAGAAAATAAGGGAAGAGATAGAGAGAGAAACAGAAAAAGAGAGAGATATAAAGAAAATAGGAGAGAAATAGTGAGAGAATAATGGAGAGTGAGGGAGAGAAAAAGAATGATGGAAAGAGTAATTTTATTTGAATATAATTTGTTGGCATAATGATATAATTTTAATAGAATTATTATATCAACATCAAGTTTCAATATCTGATGACCCTACAGTCAATCAAAAATATTAATAAATTAAATTTCAATAACATTGCTCCTAAAAAAAATATACCCACGTCCAAAAAAAACCCCAAAAAATCTAGTCAAAGACCTGCTCAATCTAGTGGACATGTCCAACATCCTTTCAAGGCTGGCCCATTTCCCATCTCACAAGAAGTTCCATGGTTTAAAGGCGCATTTCCCTCTTAGGTTGAAACGACGTCGTCCTAATCGATGGTACTATTTTCGCATGAAAACAAAGCAAGCTCCAATCTTGATCCGCAGTGGAAGCCATACCAATTTGCCGATCAGAAAAAGAAAAAAAAAAACTGAATAGAGAAAGCGAAAACCATTCGTATCTGCTCCTGTCAAGAATGGTAAGGGTGTTAAGATCTCTTCATTAAAGAGCCTCTGGTAGGTTTCTATTTTCACTTTCTTTATTTTTTTTTTTGAACTTTTTTGGTCAACTCAAGCGTGTCATATGGATGAAGAGGGCCATAATAGTTGAACCAGTTCTGTCGTGTGTGTTGGGTTTGGGGGATGGGGAAGAGGGGAGGTCACCTTTTTGTAATTCCACAATTTGGTGAAATATTTTTGTATTTTAGTACATATATGGAATTATCCAATTCATTGGAAGTTATTCTGTTTCAGCTTAGATATAGACCCAATCGCTTGGTGATGAAGTCATTAAGAGCTGTGTTTTCAAATGTTTGGCTATGGAGGAAAACAGAGTTTTTCCCTCGTGGGTGTTGAATAACTTGAGTTTTTCATCTTTTTCTTTTTCTTTTTTTCCATCTGAAATGGTTGAAAGCTATTGCAATGCTGTGTTTTCAAATGTTTGTACTCCACTTTTTATGCAGTTAATTTTGGAATTTGTTATTATTTATATGCTTATGAAGGGACCTAAAAGCTCTTCAGTTTAAATTGTGTCTCCAGGAAAATCAATCATCCTTTTACATTGACACTTATTAGGAGATGTTTATGATTCAGGTTTATCACTCTAGTTTTGTTGATGAGGAAGGAATTACTAAAGCTTGTGGGTGCCCTTTACTTCCTTTGAAAAGCCATATAAAGGGCCCTGCTCCGGTTTCTGAACAAGGTCAGATTTGCATTGTTGTTTACATATTTTCAGTTCAGGCAGTGGTTTCCTTTTCTAATTTGCAACTATTGTACAAAATTATATGCAGATAGAACTGATATTGTGGATGAAGCAATCACATTCTTTCGGGCCAATGTTTTTTTCCGAAACTTTGATGTAAAAAGCTCAGCTGATAAGCTTCTAATCTATTTGACATTATATATCAATGTGGCATTGAAGAGGCTTGAGGGCTGCAGAACTTTGGCAGAAGGAACCAAAGCAATTATTAACTTGGGTTTGGAAAAGGTTCCTGTTCCTGGAGAGTCTGGCTTTCCATTTCCGGGCCTTTTTAGCCCACCACAATCTCAACAACAAGCAGGTAAATTTCATTCTATCTTTGTTTCTTGTATTATTTAGTTAGTACCCTTTTCTACAGCGTGGAGAATTGAGATTTATTTAGGAGCATTTCCAAGTTACATTCTTCACTTCTGGTTGTATTAATCTTATCCTGTGACTGTTTTTCTATAACTGGGAATACTTTTTTTGAGCTATTGTTTTTGTACTTTTTAAATTTGAATGATTCAGAAGGAAATTCATATTGTAGTATCATCCTAGTTTTGATGCAATAGTAAAGTTGCTCCATTCAAACATGAGCGTCAAGGGTTATAGTTTTGTGGACAACCTTTCCAATTCATCCTATATTTGGCTGGATAGTATCAATATATGTGTTATCCATGTCAATATGAACAGTTTCAGATTTTAAGATATATCGAATCTACGGAAATAGCAGCTCCCTTTTTTCAAGAAAAACAGAGGGGGAATTGATGCTTAGAATGCCAGTATTGCCAATTGCTTGAATAAGGTATTACTTTGAATATAAATAGTTTTCTTAATTTTCAGGTTAAATAAAATTTTGTTCGAGATTAAGAACTACAGTCTGGATTTTTAAATGTAATTATCTGATCATCTTCGTGCCAGCTTAGTTTCCACACTTTGCTTGTTATGTGTTTCCACACACAAAATCCCTATGTTCTTAAGGTGTTCAACTCCTCATGGCAGCTATAGGTTTGTCATAAAGGGTAGATCAGGTTATACCTTTAGTGTTGTACTCGGAACCATTAAAAGGTTAACATATAAAGGTTCACCAGCACTGTTCTGGAATTCCATGTCAAAAGTGTCTTTCCTGTCAGATAATTGGCTCCCAGCCATGAGAAAGGGGGGTAATTTACCATCTTACTAGTTGTAAGCCCTTGGCCTACTATTACCATAAAATTTTTGTAGCTCGATGATTTGATGTTATGGAAATAATTATTGGTCCATTGAAAGATTTAGGTAATGCATCAACTACGGCTAGGGGAAATTAGGTTTTTGTTGAGGTTGCGGTGTTCATGGCAATGCAATGGCAGATGTTGAAAATGGCGTTATCAGCAAAGATGTTTGCAGATGCTCATGGCCTTTTCTTGATGCTAATATCATTTTCATGTGTGGGTTACACTAGGTTTCATTCCTTTTGGACTTGATTTTCACCATTTGCGTGGCATCAGCAAAATAAGCTCAGGCTCTCTTGTTTTGACTTAGATTAACATTCTGTGTAGATGAGATAAATGGTGAAATTTTCCAGGTGAGGGTACAGTGGCACTGTGGCATATTCCTTTTGGTTCTGCTGAAGTGTTCTTCCATTAATGCTCCATTGTTTGAGGAAGGCAGCTATCAGATACATGTACCTAAGTATCTGAAGACTGCTCTTCCATCTTCTCTTATGCATCAGTGCTAAGGGGTGTTTTAGTGGATTGACAGTTGCTTAGCATCATTGATGCTCATATTTCTTTTACTAATTAGGTATTATAAAGGAATATGTGCTTGCTCTGTTGTGTTACATGTGATGCTGCTTAAACTGTATAATGCAACGTAAAGGAAGGTTAAGGTAGTCTAAACAGTTACTCACAAGTGACACTAAGAAATTTTCAAACAGGTTGTACTTTCTCCAGTTCTTGGTAGCTTCGGTAATGTTAAATGGCCCAACCTACCAAAGGGAAAACTAGTTAAATATTGTATTAAACTGTTACAAGTGATTCTGCTTAAAGTGTACAATGCAACGTAAAGGAAGGTTAAGGTAGTCTACACAGTTACTAAAAAGTCCTTATAAGTTTCTTTGAGCTCTTATTTTTTGACTTATTACGGTAATTCATGCGATTCTCTTGTTTTTGGTGTGTATCATGATTTGAAACAGTTTAATCAATGTCTTATTAAAAAAGAAACAATTTAACTAATGCTAATTAAAATGTTGCAGAATTCTGTGCTGGTCATAATGTATTTGACCCTATGTAGTGTGTTTGTGATACACACAAATGTGCACACATATGCTTACAGTCTAGGGTTGTGGAGTAGTGGCTTTCCACCTCTCAAGGTCATTCTTCCTCCTCTTCTTCTTATCCCATTCTTCCACCTCCTCCTCCTTTTGGTCCTTGTTGAATTGTTCACTATTGATTCTCGTGTAGATATATTGCTTTGTAGATATCTGGTGGAACTCATTCATGCTTAATCTTGGACTGTTTAATTGCTACAAATTCAAGTTTTTCAATTCCTTCCTTGACCATTTTACTATTGAGTGCAGAACTATTCAGGAATTATCTGAAGCAGATAAGGGAGGAAACAAGTGGGAGACTGTTAAGTGTTGCGTACAGACCGAATGGGACTCCAAATAAATGGTGGTTGGCGTTTGCCAAGAGAAAGTTTATGAACACTATAGCTCTTTGAGTGACTGATGTAAAGAAGATTCAAAGAAGAGGTATTTTGGACATCTGTCTGTTTCATTCCATTAGTAATGTCTTGTACAGTTGTACACAAAAGTGAACCTTAGACAACAAGGTTTCCTGTTTAGGAAATCAAGGGAAAGTGAGGCCCGAGGGTTTACTTGTTTGTGTTGTGAACCTTAAATCTATGCATATTTACTGTTGTACAGTGCAGGTGACCAACTCCATTATGAATTTTTTTGATCAAGTATGCATATATACTCCTTTTGCAGTTGGGATTTACAATGTGGTCTAAAGAGCTTGCAGAAATGAGCAGTTTGTCTATGTGATTGCTAAACAATACAGTTTGTTTTAACAACTTAAAACTTTTAGGTAAATTGGTGGTTTAACATGATAAACTCAGACTTGTTTTTGAGTGGCATGCAATTCAGTGAACTGCTGCTGTATTCTTTCCCTTGTTTCCAGAATTTCTAAATATTTGTTTGTGCAGGGCAAGAAGATAGGATTCGAAGATAGAGAGTTTACTACTGTACAACCATGTGTTTTTTGGACTTATAATTGTAATACAAACTTCGTATGTATGAAATCGCGTGAAAAAGATTTTATTCGATTGGTGGAATTCAAATTGACAAGTAGTGATTTACCAACAGAATTTTTTTTTTTTTTTTTTACAATAATTGCTTATCTATGGCAAATTGACAATAGGCAGTTTCTTCTATGTTGGAACTGCAGCCAAACATTAATTAATAATTGTTTGGTCCGAAGACTGTTGAAAAGTGTGATGGATGGGACAAAATAGATCTCTCTTTCTCTCTCCTTATTATATGAAGTCAAAAGAAAATATGGTAGTTTATGTAACTCAAAACATGTAGAAGCTCATAGCCCCACAGCACTTGATAAAAAATATTTGGTATTTGTGAGTGGTTTATCGTATTTATAGATAATTATTATTAATATTTTTATCACTCTTATGATAATTATTTTTATAATTTTTTTTGAGTACAAAAAAAATTAACCAGGTGTAAGGTTAACCACTGTAGCTTGTATGAATGTTAGTTTTTTGACCAATTGGATTGGAGGACTATACTGGTTCAACAAGAAGCATTAATAAGGTAAATCATTATACACAATTCAAGTTTAATCCTGCATATAATTCACGATGATTGTGTGTATTCAAGTTTTACTTTTAATTTTCAAGGAAATGAAGGAGCTAGATTATGGCCTCGGAGGGTCATACCCCCTAGGTCTCAATTATTAATATTCCTATCATTGTTTGCGTATAATTTTTAATTTTGCCCTCCTAGTATTTTGATAATACCTCTTAGTATTTTTCTATTTGGTCCCATTAGAAATTTATGATTTCCTAAACTTGTATAAGCTTGAATTTTGATAATTTTTTGAGATCAAATTATAAAATATTTATCCCTTTATGAACGAATATCGTCATAGTTTATAACTAAGTCTATTGAAAACTAAAAATCTCATCTAATTCAATCAAACAAAATACAAGCAGATGATAAATTAAATTTCGCCCCTATAAATATATTAGTGGTATGAATAATTTAAATTGGATCATAATTAATTTAATCTTTATTATGTCAATTTATTTATTAAAATATTTAATTCGTATTTTAATAGTCATTATCACGAGATAACTTTTTTTTAAAAAAATATGCACACAAACCCCACATTTAATAGCTTTTTAAATTTCACTTTTGTCCTTTTACTGTATTCCAATGAAAAAGAGGAGGATAAATTACATTGACATTCTTTGTAGATTAGTATAATTTTAGAGACACCTCTTCTATTATCTAAAATATAATTGTACTCTCTTATAGTTTACATATTTATTACACTTTGCACCCCTAACATCTGGGACATCTCTAACAACTTAAAAAGGTAATGATGCAAGCAGAAATTTCTTCTTAATTGACAATTCTACCCTCTAATTAAAAAATTGTAAAATCTATTTTAACTCTCGTATTTGAAACCCTATAATTTTTTTCCGAATAAAATTAATCTTAAAACTAAAGATCCATTTTTTTATCTTATATTCATCTTCTTCTCATCTTTCATAGACTAACTACTCAAATTCAGAGTCCAAAAACACCAACAGTACGCATAGTGTCCCCTATAATTTGCCATAAAATTATTTACAGTCCATCCAATAATCTGCCTAAAATATAAGGTTTTAGAATTAATCCATCAATAATGGTTATCAAAGAAATTTTTGTATTACGACGACTTTATGGGTCAACATTTGACAATTTCAGCCTCATCGAGGTCGCAGATAAGATCTGACTTGTTCATGGCAGCTTAAGCCTTTTCCACACACAGTAAGGATACGAGCTCTATGGCAAGCCAACAATAGGCTGGGGCTCCAAATACCACAACCACTTATTTCACCATGTGCCCATTTATCCTTCATCAAATTATACCGAAAAATCTGTTAAACTAAGTATGTCTAAATTTTTTGTAAAAATTAGGTGAAAACAAATGCCATCGAAACCAACAAATCAACACTTTCGGACATCTTTAATTATATTTTTCCGTTGATTTAGTGTCAAAACAACTATGACAATTTCTTGAAGGTCACTACAGCATTAGAAGATCTGAGTTAGATTAGTTGGATTTGAGAGTGTAGAGTGAAAGAAAAACAATAAGAGAGAGAGAGTAGCGGATGATGACTTTGGGTTAGAGGGGAAGGGAGTCAATGAGGAGGATAAAAAAGTAAGAAAATACACTGGTCGAGGGTAAATGAGTCAAATTACAATCATAGTTAACATTTTTAATAGACAAAACCTGATAGGGGACGGTAGTATGATTTCAAATAACTAAAGGGCTGTCTCTGAAATTATGCGAATCTACAGAGGGCGTCATTACAATTTTCCAAAAAGAAAAGCAAAAAGAAAGAAAAGCTGAGTCGGTCTCGGTCACTCTGCCCTTTTCAGTCTGTACTGAGTGCTAAACCATTTTTGAGAAACCAAATCGAAACTCTCCTTTCCTTCCTTCTCTCTCTCTCTCTCTCTCCAGTCACCTCGTCTCCCTCCCTCCTCTCTTTTTGGATCACAAACTCATCAAAAATAGCAAAAATTTTCGTCTTTAACCCGATCAAAACACACACACATTTCCCAATTTTCGCCATTAATAAAACAAACAAACAAAAGCATCAAATATGAAGATAGATCTGAACTCAAGAACATGAAACCCAAATCCAAATCCAAACCCTCAAACATCTACTCCATTCCCACCACCACAACCGCCAATCTATACATATATCTGATATCTTTGATTTTCTTGAACTACACCCATGTCATCAAAAGCCGATCATATCCATTCCCATGATTCTCTTTTGCCTTCCGGAGAAGTAGAGTCTGAACATCAGCCGATTGATTCTATTTCCAAGAGAACCCAAATCGTTTCAATCCCTCCACAACCCTGTTCGCATTTGTTTCAATTCAAATCCAAGAACGGGACCAAACCCTTCCGTGCCCTTCAAGATTGCCTCAGGATAAAACCCCTAGGTCGCGCCTCGATCCGTCGGGACCCACAAGAAATCATCCGCTGTAACACTTGCGGTCACGCGCCGTCGCGTCTATACGCTTGCGTCGCTTGTGCCGCGGTGTCTTGTCAACTCCACGCGCCGTCGCACGAGGTGGATTTTCCCGGATCTGGTCATGACATCGCGGTTGACGTAGACCGCGCCCAACTCTTTTGCTGTGTCTGTTTGGATCAAATCTACGACAAAGACTTCGATGCGGCGGTCGTTTTGGCGCAGACCGCGGCTTCGACCATCGGATCGATCCGCGCACCGCCGCCGGAGAATTTAAGGAAGCGGCGGCGCGTGGATTATCGTCCTTGGACACCTGATCTGCAAGAACGCGACTTGATCGGTGAAAAATCGACTAAATTACCGAGTTCTGAAAGTGATTCGGGTTTGGATTCACCGTGGGGATTGAGAGGGCTTAACAATCTAGGAAATACATGTTTCATGAATTCCATATTACAAGCTTTGTTACATACTCCACCATTGAGGAACTACTTTTTGAGTGATCGGCATAATCGGTATTTTTGTCAGCAGAAGAGTAATGGGAGGAGAAATTCTGGGAATACTAATACTAAAAATTTGCGGTTGTGCTTGGCTTGTGACATGGATGCGACGTTTTCCGCTGTGTTTTCAGGGGAAAGGACTCCGTATAGCCCCGCGAGATTTTTATACAGGTCTGCATTGAGCTCTTGTTCATGATGGTATGATTGTAATTTGTACTGTAGTTGTTACAGCATATAAGAAGGGATTTTGTGTCAAAAATTGCGGTTCTGTTCGGGTATCTACCACTTGTGATGGTAAATGATGTATTGGCAGGTTTGCGTCGAACTCATGTTAATGATCTTATGGTTGTAATGTGATTGTTCCAATATATAAAAAGTGCTTTTTGTTGAAAAATGCGGTTATGTATGGATATTTGTCACTTTTGATAGTGGATGATGTATTGCTAGTAACTGATAAGTTTGTGATCATGAATTTTGTAGTCGTGCCATCTGACAGTAAATGTGGCATAGGTTTGGATCAGCTCATGGTACAGGCTCATTCTTTATGTATTGAAAATTTTCGAAGCAGAATTAATGAATGAGTTAGAAATATTACATTGTACTGAACTATCTAGTTCCCTTGGGTTTATCTAGTTAATATCATCTTGGGTTTTTAGGATGTGCAGTTTGTGACTAAATGATTTCTGTTCTTATTTTTTCAGTATGTATTTTTGAGTGGGGTAAATTTTTGCAGTTGGTGGCAGCATGCGGCAAACCTGGCAAGTTATGAACAACAGGATGCACATGAATTTTTCATTTCAATGCTTGATGGGATTCATGAGAAGGTGGAGAAGGATAAACGCAAACCCCAGAGTCAAGGTAAATGCTGGTCCAAAACATTCTCTTAAATTTCCTTTTCTTTTTAGAAATGTACTTGGCTGGAAAACTAGGCACTAAGCAATGAAAGAGGTTATTGCTATATAGGTTCCAGTTTTAATTACCCATGCTAGAATATGGTTTATTTGTTTTCAGTTGTTAAAATTTATGAAGGTGGTTGTTGAGTTCATGTGCCTAGTTTGCAGTAGTCTAAAGTAACTTTGTAGCTCTCTGGTCTTTTTTTGGATCCCATCTAGGAAGTTTGGTTATGTTGTTAGGTGCTATTATTTTTTTCCTAGACATGTTTGTATGGTGAACATAATTATTGAATTTAGATGGCTCGGCATATATATATCTTTTTGTCAGACTTTTCTATTTTGTGGCACTTCAAAGATTTTTTGTGGTTCATGAAGTTAGAATGTAGACGTATAATTTGATCTTGTGTTCTTGCAAAGTGTACATTGTGATGGTAAGTTCAGAGTACAAGCTCATTTGACAAACTGTCTTGTTTAGGACAATCTTAAATTCCTAACTCTTTCAGTATTCTCCTGAAAACTTTTAAGTATGTTAAGATTAGGAGACACTTGGTGATCTTTCATAAGCTTAGGTAATTAGGCAACATTTTTTGTGAAATTTAGTGTCCAAGTGGCACCACCATTGTGACTAAGAGCTGGGAAAGATTTTCTTAACAACCATCTGATGTCACAATCTTCTCGGATCTAGAATTTTCATTCTGACCAAGTTGATCTAAAATTTTTGACAAAGATTAGAAAGTAACAACAATATTCAACTGCAGGGTGTGAGTTTAGGTCTTCATTGCCTTAGGCATTGCCAAGTGCTCCCAGATTTAGGGCTAATAAACAATCAGCAAGCTTGCCATCTGCTTCACTCGAGTAAGTCTCATTTTCCTTAGTCTGCTTGGTTTCATCATAGGATTGTCTTCTGTCACATTCATTCTTATGTTAATTCCACCTGTGTCCTTGTTAGGGTCTCTATTTTTTGGCGCAGCTGATTCGAGCCTGGAGAATTTCAAGGTCCATGCTAGGTAGACAGCCAGGCTGAATCCTTATGTCAGATCCTTATGATCATATGTTGTTCACAGATCAAACATTTTGTCGTCTTTTCTTTTGATGGAGATATTGGGATACCATTTGAACTTCGTCATCTTTCAATCAGTAAAGGTGCTTTTTGGGATTATTATGGGACAAATCCAGTACCTCAAACAGCAACTTTGTCGCTCCATCTTCATGACGGTGCTGTTCTTTTTTTCTATCTGTAGCTGACCTTTTCTTTCCATTAAATTAAAATGAAGTTACATGTTGTCTTTCTAATTGGTTTAAATGCACATCTGCCATTAATTGGCTAAAAGTCTAAAACAAAATAAACATTTCACATGGGCTTTAGATACGTTGCAATACGAATACGTGGTTATCATCTTATAATGATCTATGAATTCCAGAACAGTTGATTATCATGCTTATACAAAACAATAGATAGAGGGGGTTAGAAGTTCACGTAGAAGGCATTATTAAAGGATGGTAGTAGAATCAATAGTTGATCAGCAGTGATCCTTTGTTATAGAGAACTTGCAGGGTTGATCTATTTTGGAAGTGAAGAAGTGAATACTTAATTCTGTGTGCTGCTTATAAACCTTTCAGTGGAACATCAGTGGCTTAACATATTATTCTTACCCTTGCAAGATGGTTGAGAAAATGTTTGCATTTATATGTCCATAACTATATTGAATATTTCAGTTGTGACATTAAAGAAAGAGGTTACCTGGATTTTGTTATTATGAATATCTGTGATTTAGTTTTGACACAAAATAAGTTTGTAAGATTTCACCATGTTGCAGGCAGTGGAGATTGTTGTATTGCTCATAGAGTATTCTCTGGTATCTTGCGATCAGATGTTATGTGTACGGCTTGTGGCTTTACTTCTACAACATATGATCCATGTGTAGACATCTCATTGGACTTGGAACCGAACCAAGGGGGTTCTGCTAAGATGTCATCCACAAAATCTCATCATTCTTTCAACGGGGAGGCAGACCAAAGCTGTGGAATATCTACCCTGATGGGATGCTTGGACCGTTTTACAAGACCCGAGAGATTAGGTGTTGACCAAAAATTTTTCTGCCAACAGTGTCAAGTGAGACAGGAATCTCTCAAGCAGATGTCCATAAGAAAGCTTCCATTGGTTTCTTGCTTTCATATCAAAAGATTTGAGCATTCTCCTGTCCGAAATATGTCAAGGAAGGTTGATCGCTACTTACAGTTCCCATTTTCCTTGGACATGGCACCTTATCTCTCTTCCTCTATCTTGAGAAGTCGATTTGGAAACAGAATTTTCTCTTTTGATGGGGATCAGTCAGAAACTTCAAATGAAATGTCTTCAGAGTTTGAGTTGTTTGCTGTTATCACTCACACAGGCAAACTAGATGCAGGTCATTATGTTACTTATTTGAGGTTAAGGAACCAATGGTACAAGTGTGATGATGCTTGGATCACTCGAGTTAACGAGAATACTGTGAGGGCAGCACAAGGATATATGATGTTTTATGTGCAGAAAATGCTTTACTACAAAGCAAGTGAGAAGTTGGTTGCCTCATGAGAGGGTGGCAGGCACAGAGAATTGGTGCTGAAAAGCAACTGCACATGATGAAATTGGAACAGTTCATTGCGATTCATGGTACCCAGAAATTTGTGTGTCAGTAAAGTACCACAGCCATCTGTGCTCACCATGACGATTGATGTCACTAAATGGCTATCATCATCAGTAAAGGTCAAGCAGCCCTCTCTGCTCTGAGTATATCTTTGATGGGTAACTCTAAAATCTCAGTTGGAGCATACTTGTGAGCCTGAATTTTTGAGGCACTCTCCTGCATTCGGCCATAGATTTTATAAGTATGGTTTCCTTAAAAAAGCAATTTCAATTGGTTCATTTTTCCCCAGCTCATTCAAGTGGTGTTGGTGGGTTGATGATTTTTTCCTCATTGAATATGTGCTCTTTACTTTGAGTTGTAGTTTACTGGTGTACTAATTTCATACATGGCATACTAATGTTAGCAATCAACTAAAGAAGCTTTTTTGACCTATACGGGCCTTCAATTAACTTCTCTCTTGTGCCCCGCTGATTTGTTGTTGATCAGAGCATCAAGAAGCACAACCTGATTCTACTTGTCTAACTCGTTGTTCATCCAAGGAGGGTGGTTGCTTTTCCAAACTCCCTACATTCATTTGTTTGAACAAAAGATGGCATTGCTTCATCCATCTGAACATTTTATTGTGGCTGTTGATTAATAGAAGCCGCTCCCTCCCTTTGATTTTTCATTGGAATACCCGTCACTATATTTGGCATTTGTGCTTTTGTTTTGGGTTCGATAAAAACTAGGTGCATATAACCCAAGGTAGACTATAAGACAGCTTAGCAAACTAGTCCTAGGTAAGGGGACCAACTCAGGCTTTGATGACAAAGGTTGCTGTGTAAAGTTGGTACCAATTCCATTCTGGATGTTGTTTTCTTGCCCTCGGATCTTCTCAGCCGGCGGCAACGTCTTATGCATTGTTTGGTTGGTTAATGAATATGTCATGCTAGGGGTAGTTTATTTAACCTTTCCTTCTAAGGAGACCAAACAGAGCTCTGGTCAGTCTATTTTCCTTCCCCATCTGTCAGGGTGTCTTGCTCATCTTAACAAGGTTAGATTGCTATACCCAAAGAACCGTTTTTTGGTATTGAATCCCCCCCCCCCCAAAAAAAAAAAAAAAAAGAAGCAAAAAAAATACAGATAATACTTTAATATTGTTAATGACTATTGAGTGTTTCTCTCTGACCTGGTTTTGTTTTTATTTTTACTTCTTTGTGGGGGAGGGGATTGGTGGCGGTGGCGGTGGAGGAGGATGGTGATCCTAAGGTCAATTGGATAAATTTATCAAATTTGACTGGTCTGATTATTTCTTAAACCAGCCACATGAAGGGTAAATAAGTCAGTTTGGCCAAATTGTTAATAACCCAGAGACTAAAACCTTGCATTGGGGTTCTTGATTTCAATTATTTTGTCAGAGCATTCCAAGCAAAGGTGTTAAACTACTTGTCTAAGGAAGCATTAGATGAAGAGGAGTTTGATTAATTTTATTTTGGGCACTTCTTGTGACTTTGTATAAACAAATCATTGTTACATAATTAGTGCCCCCAAGGCTATCTGTTTTATGTGATATGTGGTCTAAGTAGTAATGTATCCATACGAGCTCCGGCCCTCGGCATCTCGAATACAAAAGAAAATTGTTCATTGTTGTTGTTACTTGTCGTGGATCTTCAACATTTCATCTTTCATAAATCTGGGTTTTCATTTGAGAAGTGACGTTGAGATTGTACACGTGCGATAAATAATAAATAATAAATAATAAAGAAAGCAAAAGGCGCCTAGAAAACAAATACTAGAGTGACGCCAAAAGGCCTCTGGCAGCTTTACTACCGCCTTTCCTACCAAAACCCAAAATTACACGAGGTTTGGAAAGGATAGTAAAGAATCTAATTTCTTCCTCCCTTATTTTCTAGAGATAGATATAACTCTCTTGAAACCTAACTGTTAGAATGAATGGCATCTGGAGTTAATATAGAACTGAAACGAACCAAATTATGATTAAGTGGGGTTCGAGCTAAGACTGATCCAAAACAATTGGGATTGATCCAGAAAAAAGTTGTTATTGATCTCAAGCAAGCAATTGGTGAATGATTCCAAATTTGTGTACCTCACTGTTAAAACTGGGTGACAATTTTTGATGAGACATGAATTTGAACGATTTAGAGTTCTTGATACAAACTCAAAAATTACACCCCCCGCGAAAATGAATATTAAGTAAGCTAAATCAATATGATTAATTCAATAAATGTTGATACTAACCCTTGCTTAATCATAGTCTTCACAAAATACCCTGTCGAACAGAATTCATTCAAGTAATAGCTGAAGGATGGGTTTACAAACCCTTCATGCATCCACTTTACAAAGAAAGATATTAGTGTGAAATTAAATGAACAACCATTTTTGTTTATACCCTTGAAGAGAAAGTGATTTTCAGATTAAACTACTAGGAAACATGAAAGCCCCCATATCATGGAATCTGTTATAATAAAACTTCCCAAATATACAACATGAAAACAAGATCCCTATAGCGGGGGAGAGAGAGAGAGAGAGAGAGAGAGAGAGAGAGAGAGAGAGAGAGTGTGCGTGCAAAGAATGAAAAAGTTAGATTAGCAGAGAGAGAATGAAATTCAAGGGTTTGGACAGGCAGATGCCGGGGAAATTCACTGTACAGTAGAAGAAAAACGCGTCGTTGATTTGTGAAGCCCAAAACGATGTCGTTAATCTTAACAGCAGTGTTTATTCCTTAACCTCGTAATAAGGTTTAGAAAAAATTTTAGCCACACTCTATTTTTTTATTTATTTGATTAAAGGCTTAATTAGAATACAATTTTATTAAATTACACATGATATATTTTTAAAAAAAATTTATTCACTCCCTTTTTAAATATGTATATCGTTAATGAGATCCTCTCTATTTTATAAATTTTTTTACGTATTAAAATTCTAGTCGATTAAAATTTGATTTGAGTTTTTAATTGGTTCAAATCAAATTTTTATTAATTTGTATTGAATTTTAATATACCCAAATTTTGATACTATAAATTTTAATTGACTCAAATTTAAATATGTAAAAAATAAATTTTAATCAACTTGAATCGAATTTTAATTAACATGAATTTTAATAAATAAAAAAATATAAATTTTAATTGACTCGAATCAAATTGTAATAGGCACTAATAGCTTAGGTTGAGCTCAAATCGGTTCAAATTTTAATACTTAAAAAAAAAATTTAATAGGCTCAAATTTTAGTGTGTAAAAAATAAAATTTAATTAGCTCGAATCAAATTTTAATATGTAAAAAAATTAATTTTAATCGGCTATAATTCTAATTGAATTTTATGTAAAAAGATTGTTCGATGTTTATGTAGAGATAATTTTGATATTCTAGATGATTTTTTTTTTTTTTGGGTTAGAAATGGTGGTTTAAATTTTAACTGCAGGAGGTGTCGATCATATTTTGAATAATAGAAAGATCGTCTTTTAATATATGATAAAATAGAAGGGGAGTGATTGAAATTGTTCCAAACTTTTTTAATGACCTCTCGCCAACGAAAACAGCGCCACAAGTGAATTTGTCATCTTCTTCAAGTACTCTCTCTCGCCCTCTCTTTCTCTCTCCAAATTTATGCGTTTTCTAGGGCTCAGAATCACTACAACGTCGTTTTTGTGTCTTATCTAATAAAATCCTATCCTCTCCTTCTTCCTTTGTCTCTGCATAATCAAATCATATATAAAAGGTTAGGGGTTTTAAGTCTCCAACCTCGAATATTTCAATTCTGATTTGAAATTTTCAAAATTCAATTTTAATTTGTTTTGGGTTAGAGTTCCTTTTGGTTTGGTTTTAGACTCCAATCTATTTTCTTTTCAATGTTT
Source organism: Ilex paraguariensis (assembly GCA_963454935.2). NCBI lineage: Eukaryota > Viridiplantae > Streptophyta > Magnoliopsida > Aquifoliales > Aquifoliaceae > Ilex > Ilex paraguariensis. The sequence goes on along the minus strand of CAUOFW020001179.1, from coordinate 40,292 downwards.
AGCTGATTTTGTTATCTGGGTTTGGTTTAGAGTTTTTATTTTTTTGGTGTTCTTAACTGGGTTTTGCTTAATTTAGTGTTTGGTGATAGAAAAAAAAAAAGTGAAAATGAAGATGCTAGCTGGTGGTACTAACCTCATCATGTATATTACGTGGTAATTTGGAGTTGATGAATTGGATCTTCTGAACGCAGAGTGGTTGTATTCTGATAAGGTAAAGAAAAGGAAAACCCTTGTTTTTCGATATGTTTTTGCTTTTGCTCTTTTCTTTGTTTAGGTTTCCTGTTTTAGCTGCTATTGTTGTTGTTGTTGTTGTTGTTGTTGTTGTTTTTGTATGTGCCTGTAAGAGTAGGAAAGAATGGGATGAGCACGAGGAATTTGTTACTTAACTGAGTGATTTAATTCAAGAATGGAACAAAATCTTGTTTGTATTGAGAACATTGATATATTGATTTGTTTGTCTGCGCGAGTCAGGAACTGTGAAGACAGCTCAATGATGGAGACTACATAATTAGTCTTGTCTTCATGCTGGAGAGATCAACCATGAAGCTTGTCTTACTTAAATGACTAATTGGATGATTTGAAGATTTGAGGAGAGACTTTAACTAGCTTCACATTGTTTGCACTTGCATAACCACATGATCCCGTCTGTACTCTCTCGAGTGAGAATATGGTGTTAATAAGTTATAACTCCACAAGAATGATTTGGGGGCAGGATAATTTTTTTTCATGTTGCAAATATAGTTAGTTCATATGATTGATTGGGTTTACATCCTTTTTTTTTGGGGGTATGGATAAGGGCTGGTTAATTCAACATATGTTGCAATCCAATCAATGACCTTTGTTGCATGTTTGAAGTTTGGAACAAACCCTTTTTTTAGAGCAGTAGCCTAAACCCTTGTAACTAGGATAAAGTGCCCTTAGCATTATACTGTTTTGGGTAAGCATGCTAAAACTTAGAACGTGCATTATTCCTAAGGCCAGGAGTAGAACAATTAAGATAGAAACAGGAAAACTTAAAGACTGATGAAATTGACAGTATTTTTGGCAGCTTTTGGTTGGTTACTTGTACAGTTGGAAAAGAAGGTATGAAGCAAATAGTCTGTTTGGTATGAAGGAAAATGGGTGGATGGAAAAAGGGTGGATGAAAAATAAGAGGGAAAGTGATGTTTTCCTTTGTTTGGTTGAAGAAGGAAAAAGGAGAGGAAAGAAAAGAGTAAGGAAAGTGTATACCTCGCTCGCGCTCACCAAATTCAATCCGCCCAAATTCGGGCGGAAAAGTGGAGAGAGAAGGTGGACATAATAATTGCATTTGTTGAATTACCTTAGTGCCATCCAAGTGGCTGCTGGTCTTACTGTTTTGGAAAAATAAAAAACATGTGGGGTCCACCTTTTTTTTACTTCTTTTAGACAAAGAAAATAATGTGGGGTCCACATTTAATAGGGCATTTATGGTATTTAACATATCATTTATTTTTTTTATTTTGTTTTTCATTCTAAATAAAATAATAAAAAATTTATCTATATCACTTTTCCATCCTTCCTATCAAACAAGAATAATGGAAAACATCTTTCTTTCCTCTGAGAATGGAAAGTTCATTCTCTCTTATTTTCCATTATTCCTACCAAACATACCATAAAAGGTACTTCAAGAGTGTAATGTTATTGAAAAGTGGAGGATACCATTGTATGACTATGGTAATGTACAATATTATGAGACTTGATAGTAACACCTTTCGAGCGCCGACACTTCTTGTACACTCTCCACATGTGTACGATCAGTTAGTCAGATGCATGGTTAAGAAACAAAAATCTTATCCTGATACACGTGTCTGACACTTTTTTGGTGACTTATTTGACATTTCTTAGGTCCTATGAGTCAAAATAAAAATGTGGTGTAAATTGCTTGGACCCTTGCTAATATGCGATAAAGAAATCCTAGAATTTTGAAATAAAACCATTGAGTTCCTTGGAATAACATATGAGTGTCAAGTCTAATCAAATTTAAGTTTTACCCAAAATATATTGGGAAACACCAGACAAATAAACGTTTACTAAAGAAGAGAGCCCAATAATAGCTCTATACTTTCTATACCATCTATAAGAATGGATAATTTTTTACCAATATGGTCCAATTAATAAAAAAATTCTTGTTAGAATACCACACCTACTGTTTGCGTAATATAAAGGTATGATTTTCTTAGATTTCATAAATATATGAACGTATATATCGATAAATGTGGTCGTGTTCATGTCCGTGTCCATATCCTAAATTTTTTGTGATTTGGCGGCTGCATTCATCCAGTGGCACATGTCAGGGTATGTGCTTCACAGATACTGAAGATTGAACAGAAGTACATGAAAAAAGACCGAGGGTATTCTTATTTTCTGGATGGATACAGCATACAGGACATCTTTTGATCGTCTAAAACTTTTCTAAAACTGGATTATCGTCAAATATAGAAGTCTATCACTATTTAGAAATTTTCGCTATAGTATTATTTAATAGTCAAAATAATAAATGGGGCCGTAACATTTTTGATTTGTCATTGATAGCAAGATTTCATTTCATCTAAATTATTGCTTTTGATGCTTGTTTACTGTACAGGTTGTTATCTCTACTCCACGTAGGTTTTGAAAATTTCCTCATCTACTTCTTGTGTCGACTCTGGTGCTCGTAGAGAGCAAGTCAAACTGTGCTTTATGGTACCTTTTTGTCATGTGCAGGAAGCATGATGGGCATTAAGGATTGGATTCTCTCTCAGTTGTTATCCAAGTCGTTGGTCTCGTCAAGACCACTGTCAAACAGTGACAGCTTTCTTGAGGAGGAACATTTAAGTGAAGAGTTTGGCACTCAAGGTATTACCTTGTTTCTTCCTGATTTAGGAGTGAATTGAAGATTGAGGTCAGACTTAGAGCGTTGTCAAGTGCTCATTTGCACAAGTGATAAGTTGTGGGTTCAAGTCTTGGTATCAGGCTCTCCAAAATGAGGATGGGGCAGCCGACCATTTACCTCTCCCAGACCCTAGTCAAGTGCTATGTGCTACCATGTTTTACTGTTCTTGGTTATCTATTTTTGAAGTTGATTCCAAGCCATCCTCCCTTTGTCTTTTCTTTTCTATGATAGTGGCATAACTAAGACTTTGAGGAACAAAGATGAGTCATGAGGGTTCTAGCCATTTGTTGGATTGAATGTGCTAGGAGGAGATTATCCATCCTTTCATCTGCCCCTGACTTCACAGGGCTCTGATATAGTTTTGTTGAAAAGAACTCCAACTATGCCCACTTCTTTTTCAATCCTCATTTGTTACACTGTAGTCATAACTGCATATAGTGAAGATATGATTTGTTTTTTTTCCTTTTCAATAAGAATTCGTAGAAGCAGATAGCTGATATTGGTAGTAAAGTATCAACATGTTGATGTTAAGGAAAGTTTTCCACTTCATTTTACGCTCACTTTGACGTAGAAGTAGATTCTAACAATGATGTGGCCATAATGGGCATCTTGTTTCTAAGGGTTTTGTGTAGAACCTGCAATTACATTGGGATGCTCAATTGCTCATCACAGAGATATACACCTACTTGTTGCCATTCTAGTTGCCATTTTGCTTAAAGCATGTTTCAACAGCAGTGTTAAACTTTTTTAATACGTCAAGATACCCATGTTGATGGATTTTGTCTAACAAAACTTTTTTGCCATTTTGTTTATTAGGTGCAGCTCATTCTGTCAATTCGGTTTCGCTGCCAGTGGCTGCTGATACATCTCACTCTTCCAACGTTAGTCAGGAAAATCAGCATGGTTTCCCTTCAGATGATGCTTTGATTGAAAGTCCTCAGCAGCCTCATGTTGAGACACATGAGGAAAATTTAGAGCCTCTGGTAAAGATCGAGTGTCTCCAAATTAAGTTTTTGCGATTTATTCGACGCCTTGGGCTAGCGCACGACAATCTTATGGTGGCTACAGTTCTGTATCGGATACACCTGGCAACTTTGATACGAGCAGGGGAGTCAGATTTGAAAAGAGCTAATCTCAGAAGTGATAGAGCTAGAGCAATAGCAGCAGAACAAGAGGCAACTGGCCTACCTGAACTTGGCTTCTCACTGAGAGTACTTGTCCTTGGAAAAACAGGGGTTGGCAAGAGTTCAACTATTAATTCAATATTTGACCAAACAAAAACTATGACTGATGCATTCCATCCTGCTACTGATCGCATACAAGAGATTGTTGGAACAGTGAGTGGAATTAGAATATCTTTCATTGATACTCCGGGTCTGCTGCCTTCCTCGACAAATTGCGTTAGAAAAAATCGGAAGATTTTGTACTCTGTGAAAAGGTTTATCAGGAAAGCCCCTCCAGACATTGTATTATATTTTGAACGACTTGATATGATCAATATGGGTTATAGTGATTTCCCACTGTTGAAGCTTATTACTGAAGTCTTTGGTTCTGCAATTTGGTTTAGCACCATTCTTGTGATGACTCATTCTTCCTCGACACTCCCTGAGGGACCAAATGGCTATCCTGTCAGCTATGAGTCCTATGTCACACAGTGCTCGGATCTGGTGCAGCACTACGTTCACCAGGCAGTTTCTGACTCAAAACTTGAAATCCCTGTGCAGTTGGTGGATAATCATCCTCAGTGTAAAACAGATATCACTGGGGAAAAAATTCTTCCAAACGGACTGGTTTGGAAATATCACTTCCTGTTATTATGTGCATGCACCAAAGTGCTAGGGGATGTTAATGCCCTTTTGGAATTTGAGGACAGTATCGAACTAGGGCCATTGAGTAATACCCGGCTGCCTTCTCTACCCCATCTTCTCTCATCTTTTCTTCGGCATCATGCTCAAGTGAACCCAAATGGAGCAGACAATGAAATTGATGAGATTTTTCTTTCAGACATGGAGGAAGAAGATGATTATGATCAATTACCACCAATCCGGATTCTGACAAAATTCCAGTTTGAGAAATTAAGTGATGCCCAGAAAAAGGAGTATTTTGATGAGCTTGATTACCGAGAGACCCTTTATTTGAAGAAACAGATGAAAGAAGAGTCCCGTAGACGAACCGAAAACAAGTATCCTCAAGGTGGGGATCCAACCAGTGATAATAATTCTGATAACCAGGAGCCTTCAGAGGCTGTTCAGTTGCCAGATATGGCAGTCCCTCCAAGTTTTGACTCCGATTGCCCTTTACATAGATACCGTTGCCTTGTTACAAATGACCAGTGGCTTGCAAGGCCCGTTCTTGATCCCCATGGGTGGGATCATGATGTAGGTTTTGATGGAATTAACCTGGAGACAGCTATACAAATAAGAAAGAAAGGCTTTGCCTCTGTCACAGGACAGATGAGCAAAGACAAGGAAAATTTTAGTATTCAGTCCGAGTGTGCTGCTGCTTTCACAGATCTCAGAGGACCCACTTATAGTGTAGGACTCGATGCCCAATCATCCGGGAAAGAGTTGATCTGTACGGTACGCAGTGGCACACAGCTCAGAAACTTGAAAAACAATTTGACTGAATGTGGCATTTCTGTTACATCTTTTGGAGACAAATACTATGTGGGTGCTAAGCTTGAAGACAGCATCACAATTGGGAAGAGACTGAAATTTGTAATGAATGCTGGCCGGATGGGGGGTGCAGGGCAAGTGGCTTATGGTGGGAGTATTGAAGCTACTTTAAGGGGGAAAGATTTCCCTGTGAGAAACGAGAGGGTCAGGCTCGCAATGACAGCCATTTCGTTTAACAAGGAGCTAGTATTGAGGGGAAATTTACAGTCTGACTTCAGATTAAGCCGGGGTACAAGAATGTCAGTCAATGCGAACATAAATAGCCGGAACATGGGCCAGGTTTGCGTGAAGACAAATAGCTCTGACCACATAGAAATAGCTCTGATTGCGGTTGTTTCCATCTTTAGAGCCCTGTTACGGAAAAAGGCAACGGATGATCTTAGCCAGGAAACTCTGGAGATGGGGTGAAGTTTTTTAGTTTTTTGGTGCTGAACTTGTTTAGTTAGGGAGAGGACTTTGATGGCAGTGGTGTCTATATGCAGAAGCGAGATAATGAGCATTTTCCATAGCACGAGATAATGAGCATTTTCCATAGCAGAAGAGGAAAGAAATTGCATGCAAAGATCTAAATAAAGCTGTGTTGAACTCACTGCTAGAAAGCATTTTTGGAAGTGTCCATGCAGAAAAAGCAGGAAGTCGATATATAACCATGTCAATTTTGAGTTTGTAATCGGTTGTTATATCAGTAACGTCGAGACTGTGGTAGTAACAGGATCCGATATAGATACAATGCAGCCACTGATGGCTGAAGTGGTTTGTACCAAGTACAGCAAGGTGATATAATTGTATAGCAGATTGGTAAGAGTAGTCCCTTGTTCTTCGATTTCTTCCATAACTGAAAATTCTAGGCGAGAAAATTGTTCCTGCGCATCATTTTCTTATTCTAGATGCTTGTGTATGAGTATGATGATTTCTTTGGATCTCTCTCTCTCTCTCTCTCTCTCTCTCACTCTCTCTCTGCACTATGGTTTGTTTATCAGGATCAAGATACGTGCTTGTTTGCATTTTTTGCGGCCAAGCACTGTAAGTTGAATGCGTTTCAGGTATTGTTAACCCTTGGGGGGAACCCAACTTCAAGGATAACCCAACTTCAAGGATTTGTACATAAGATTCAAACAATTAATCCTATTCAATTCCATATATGGATTCATATCAAATCATGTTTTTCAATTGACTAACATGTCCATTATTAAGTAAATTGAATATTGAGTTTTTAAATAAAAGAGTGTTTTTATTCATAAATCTTATCACTCACTTTTGAAACTTAACCCTCCATAGGTTTCATCGAACTTTCATGGAGGGGTTGAAATTTACTATCCATATTGGGTCAGGATTAGTCTAATTGTTTAATCCCACTTCCCTAAAAATGAATCAAATGTAAGTTATGTGAGATTTTTGAATTATTTTTTTCTCAATTTAAGTCACTAATCCACTTTAAACCCATGAACCAAACTGCCCCAAGTGCCTTAAAAGTGCCATATTTAAGCTTCAATTTGCTTCCAACTACAAAATCAATGTTATTGACGAAGTTTGTGAGGATTTTGGATAGTGCTTCTTTCTTATCCATTATATATATATATATATGTATATATATATATATAGAGAGAGAGAGAGAGAGAGAAAATTTGTTTGATCGATTAATGTATCTCAATATTCATTATGTTATGTAATGTTTACCACAATTTTAAGACATTGACTATGAGATAAGGATTAGGAATGGAATGTTAAAAGATCCCTAAGTAAATCATATACTAATGACACTAAAACAAAAAAAAGAAAAAGGAAAGGAAAAGAGAAGGAAGAAAGTGCTCTCTCATTAAAGTTCATGAACAGTTGAATTGCTGTCCTTGTCTATTATAATTATAAGATATGAAACCATACAATGATTGCTTAGTTTAATTGTCTTCCATTAATTAACCTGATGGTGTTTTAATTGAACACTCGTTCCTTCAAAAACAGATTTTCTAACTAGGCTATGCTGTCACGTATGCACACCCTTCAATCTATAGTATTTGACTTTGCCTTTAATAGACCCTTGGTCGTCTCTATTTGCCTCCCCATGGCTTCCCGTTCTTTGCTTCGTAAATGAAATCCTAGCTGCTAGATTATACAGAAGAGCCAAACTAAGTAATGAACGCTTTCATAATTGAAGTTTGTAATCAATGGAATCATTTTATTAAACAATTTCTTTACAACATAGACAGGCACACCACAATCACAAACAAACGTATTCACAAAAATCATCTAAATTGAACAAAATAAAACTTTGTTTATGTTGGAACTTTTTTTAAGGTGAAGAACCCCAAAGAACCTCAGCAACAATGGTGGCAGCCTCGGCATCAGAAACAGAGGCCTCCCTTACTCTCTTCAATATCTCCTGCTTGAATGCTCTCTTCTCTCTCTGTCTCAACCCTTCTCCAACCTCAAGCTGCACTGCAAACCTCGCAACACAGCTCGCAAATGGGTGGCTCTCCAAGAACCTTCTCTCTCTATTCTCTCTCCTCCCCATCCCGTTTCTCTCAAACTCATCCACTTCCACACCTTTCTTCTCTCTCTCCTCATCAAACTTCCCCAAATCAATCAAATCACCACCCAGTTCTGATCTCTGTAACTCCACCAGTTTCTTGATCAAACCCGCGTTAATCATCGATTCTATCGCCTCTTTCCTCCCAAAATACCCAATTTCAAGCACACAATCCATGGCCGTCATTTTCATCAACAGATCATCAAGGCTTAAGAAACTAATGATCTTCTGGATTTCACCATTTGCCTCTAAATCATCCACCAAAGGACTCTTAATCAACTTGATTAGGGAGCATACGACTTCTAAGGACGCCATGGAACCCATTGATATCAGAGCTCGGACTGTTTGACCCATCAAAACTTGGCCTACGAAAACATCTTTGTTGAACTTTATCAAGTCTGCGATGGCGTAAGCTGATTTTTCTCGAACCCTTTTCGAGAAATTGACTCCGCAGAGAACTGATTCGAGGTCTGAAAACACCTTAGACTTGAGTATCAAATCTTGCAGCTCAGAAGAGAATCCCTGAGCTAGCCTGTTTCTGAACTGATCTATTATGTCCAGAAACTTGTCTTCTTCCGAAGATGATAAAGGAATCGCGGGAGAGAGAAACTGTTGTAAGGCTCTGGTGAGGTTAACCATAGTCTCCCGATCGATCCAAGCTTGGATTTCTGACTCGATTGATCCGGCGACTCGGGAGATCTCGTGGGTTCTGACTCGGCGAGACAAGAAAGATCGAATACCATGCCTAGACCCTGATTTTTGGAGGGTGTCTATGAGGGTTTTGAGGTTGGTGAGGTGCTTGGAGAGATTTGAGAGATGTGGGTCGTTGGAGAGAATTGAGTTTGACTCGGTCTCCAGCTCCAGAAGGGCTTTAATGGCGGAAGCCGAGTCGGACTCGGCCGAGTGCGTACTCGGGTTGGCTTGTAACTCGTGTGAAGCTTGTTTTAAAGCTTCTAATACTTTCAAGACTAGTTGGGTCTCTTCTTTTGCAGCTTCTTCTTCCATAGCCAAGCTTCTACACAGAGAGAAAGAGAGAGCGAGAGAGTTCAACGACATGTTTTGTTTTGTTGTTGCAGACTATAAATACTACAAGCTGCTGGAAGGCCACCTGCTTTTCTAACGAGTACCGGGACAGGGAAGTGTCGGTTGATGATGATTTTTTAAATATTTTTTTGGAAAAAATAATTGTGAAATTAATAAATATTTATTATTTTTTTACAAAAAAATATATTAATTGGTGATAAAAATAGGGATAAGTTATTATGAGCAATATTAATAAATAATATGTTGAGAATATTCGTTCCAGAGTAATATTATTGGGACCTAATTCACCGTGACTTTTAAATTCACTATAAACTCTATTAAATATTAAAACTTAGTTTTAACTTAATAATTCTTATAAAATTTAATTATTATGTTAATAAATTAAATTAAAATTTTAAATTTAAATAATATTACAATCAATTTTCAACGTCATGGGGGACGGAATGACACTTGTCAAACAAAACACGCAAACATTTATTAGAGGTGCCAAAGATGAATTCATCTTTCAAACACATTTATTATAGAAAGATGAATTTATTTTAGAGTTAATGGTACTAAAAATCTTTAGTCTCTAATATTTTATTCGTGCCATATTGGTCTTTTAAGTATTAAATATATTTTTATATGATCATTCAAACAGATAATATCTAAATTTTTAATAATTTTTAATTATAAATTTGTCACATAATATCTAAATATGAACAAAAAAATAATTTGAATAACTTTTAGCTAAAATTATATTCAAATTTTGGTTAAAGAGTTACCAAAATTATACAGTTTTAATTATAAACTATCTAAATTTTTGTAAAGAGCTATCCATATTACAAATTTTTAGGAAAGAGCTATCCAAATTATTTTTTACCCATATTTTGGAATCATATGACAAATTTATAATTAAAAATTATAAATAATTTGAACATTTTCTGTTTGAGGATTATATAAAAAAATATTTAATATTTTAAGAACTAAAATGATATAATTAAAATATTAAGAATCAAAATAAAACAAATTATATTGTTTAAGGACTTCTAATACAATTAATTACTTGCCTAAGTTTCCATGACCAATTCATTGCGGGTAGGATACATGAAACATGTTGAAAGAAATTTTAGCAATGGTCAAAGAATTAACATTATGTGATAAATAATCAAATCAAATATTCTATATCCCTTCCATAGTTTGACTGCTACCAAAATTAAGAATCGAATATTAAATATATTATAATTAGATATTTTAATATCGATTTATATAGTATATATTTATATACATAAAATAATCTTGTCCTACATAACAAATATTTGTTGACCATGAAACCGAGTTAGAGTTCAGCATATTCGGATCAAGGGATATATGTTGACACGAACAACATGTCACCTGAAACACGTTTCCGTATTAAAAGCAATGTTTGTGTATAGGAAATTGCTTCTTAAATATTGTTTATTCATTTTTTTGTATTTTTATTCTAAGAAAAGTTTTGGGTAAAATATAGAATTAGTTCTCAAATCTTGCAATTTGTGTCGATTTGATCCGTAATATTTTTAATTATCAATTTAGGCAGTCAAGTTTTTAATTCATGTCATTTTGTCAAATCGAAAATAATTTAAGTTAACTAATGAACGTGTTCATATGTGTCTCACGTGATTATACGCTATTGGAGATATAACAGCAGTCTAGTTTATTAGAATTTTTTATTAAATTTTTTTTTTATCTTTTTGTCTTTATTGTAACTCCCATTGACTATATATACGGGGGCTCTACACTTAGTTTGTATCCCTTTTTTACTTACGTTTATTTCAAGTTGGTATCAGAGCCATAACCTAACCCTAACCCTAACCCTAACCTTCTACATCATCCATACCGGCAACCTTCATCATCAATTACAACAGCACCGTCGGCCGCCAATTCCTTCTCGACGTTGAAGCCACCACATTGCCACCAAACTGCTGCCATACCAACAACAAACCAACTGAACCCTGTCAAAACCCAGCAGCACCGACATCAAACAATTCCCACCGACTGCTCACCTAGTCAAAACGCAGACAGCCCAAATCCAGCCCACTGCCCATATTAAACCGATACCCAACCCACCCGCCTTCGTGCTTCCCGCTCTTCGTCATAGTGTCACTATCTCTGCGCGCCACTGTCTTTATTTTTCTGGATTGGAGCATCTAGAATTTTTTAAGAGGGGTTGAACCTTTTTTTCTGTTGATCTGTCCTTGATGCAGTAGATCACTTATTTATATATTTTGGATTTCTGGGCACCGTGACCTGATTATTTGGGAGCTTTTTGGACCTTCTTTATTTGTCGCTACTGTTCGACTGAAGGTATATTGTTCTCCCTTATTTTATTCCTCTATTTATCTTAGAGTTGTTTTTCTGTCACGGGTGCCCTAGTATTGTTGTTGATATGACTACTACTGAGGGACTTGAGAACCCTACTGTTGACACCTCTACCGTTGAGACATCTATGAGTACTTCCACTTTTATGTTTGACCAGTATACAGTACCTACTAGCACCGTTGCATTACCAGCACTACCGGACATGATCTCTCAGAAAGTTACGGCACAGTTGTTGAATGGTCGTAACTTCGCTGAGTGGTCTTGCTCATTCCAACTTTTCTTAGGCCGTGTAGGGAAGCTTGGTTGGCTGACGGGATCTCACCCAAAGCCAGCTGATGCCGACCCTGGATATTCTGCGTGGTTCTCTGAGAACTGTGCCATTCTTGGATGGTTATTTGGCTCGATGGAGCCATCTGTTTACAGGATTCACCACTTTCATAGCTCTGTTCCAAAGCTATGGAGCGCATTATCAGAGATGTATTCTCAGTCAGGACGGGGAGTTCGTGTTTATGAGCTTTCTTAGGAGCTCTTATATGCTCGGCAGAGAGATATGACCGTTCAGGATTATTATGGCTATTTGACCCAACGCTGACTTAAGTATGAGACTCTACGTCCTCTTGCTGCTATTCCGAAGATAGAGTCCGAGAGAGCAGCATTCTTGCATACTCGAGAGCAGAAGGATAGGATTCACAAGTTCCTTATGGGACTTCGTGATGAGTTTGAGGGACCTCGTTCTCAGATCTTGTCGATGTTGACACTTCCTTCTCTTTATGAGGTGTATGGGATGATTGAGCAGCATGAGCGTCGAGTCTGTATTGCATCACTTCCAGTTGCGGCTTTGACTCCTTCGATTGACCAGATGGCCCTTGCAGCTGCTGCAGGGTCTCGTTCAGGATCCTCAGTCAGGGATGGGCAACACTCAGACCAGCGCCGTCAGGGCGCCCCAAATCAGCGCAAACGGGGGGATTCCCGTCAATGTGATTATTGTGGCCGACCAGGACATCTTAGGGCTATTTGCTGGAAGCTCCATCCAGAGCTTAAGCCACCTTATCGCAGCCATACTGTTGCTATTGCTGAGGTACCACCACCCACTACCGCAACTCCTGCTGCTGCTCCTCCTTGACAGAGTGATATGGATGCTATCACTTTTTGATTAGATATACTTATGTCTGCTCTGACTTCTCATAGTCTGACTACTGCTGATGTCACCACTACAGGTATACCTCGTGCCTTTCACATTTGTGCCAGTTCATCTCCCCTTTGGATGTTGGACTCGGGTGCGAATGGTCACATGACAGGTAAGGCCCATCACTTCACCACTTTTGACGAGCCGTTACATACACAGGTTCAGTTAGCAGATGGGACACATGCCCCTATTGTTAGTAGGGGTACAGTCCGTCTCCCAGATGGCCATACATTACATTCGGTTTTTTCATACGCCAAAGTTAGCCATGAATCTATTATTTGTACATCAGTTAGCTAGAGATTTTTACTGTGCGGTTGTATTATTATCTGATTCGTGTTATTTGTAGGACCTGAGTAGCAGGAGGATTATTATCAGGGGACATGAGAAAGATGGACTGTATTATCTTGGCAATCCACCTCCAGTTTCACCAATTCCTCCACCTACATCACCTGCACCTGCTTTGTCTTTTTCTGTTCCTAGCTTGCATGCTAGTATTTTACCTAGTAGTTGTCGTTATGCTTTTTCGTCACAAACTGTTCAGTTGTTGCATGACCGTTTTGGACATACAAATTTTAAATATTTATGTATGTTGTTTCCTGTTTTGAGCAATGCTTGTGTTGGTGGTAAACTTGATTATGTTATATGTTCCCTATCGAAACATGTTAGGGCCAGTTATATTCCTCGCATGTACCAGCCACCCAAGTCATTTGATCTAATACACTCTGATATTTAGGGACCTTCTCCCATTACTGCTCTGTCAGGTGCCAGATATTATGTGACATTTATAGATGATCATAACCGTTGTACTTGGGTCTACCTTTTGTATAGAAAGTCTGATGTACTCCCTATAATCACTCAGTTTTTACAGATGATTAAAACACAATTCGATGTCATTGTTCGTGCTCTTCGTTTGGATAATGCCAAAGAATATGTGTCTGATACCTTAGTGTCTCACCTTTCTTCTAAGGGTATTCTTCAGCAACTCACTTGTCCATATACTCCTGAGCAAAATGGTGTTGCTGAAAGGAAAAATAAGAGTTTGATAGGGATGGTACGTTGTTTGCTTAGAGGCATGAGGGTACCAAAATCTTATTGGTATTTTGCTGTTTTGACTTCTACCTTTCTGTGCAATCGTACGCCGAGTCGTGTTATTCAGCATAAGGCTCCCTTACAGGTCTTATTTCTTGAGCGGACACTTTTTTCGGTCCCCCCTCGTGTTTTTGGATGCACATGTTTTGTTCAGGATCGGTCTCCTACTCGTCATAAACTTGATGATAAAGCGATTCGTTGTATCTTTGTGGGCTATTGTCATCAATTTAAGGGGTATCGGTGTTATGATCATATTAGGCGCCGTATGTATCACAGTCTAGATGTTACTTTTCTTGAGCATATTCCTTATTTTTCTTCCAGTCCTGTGTCTGCCCCTCCAGTTGATGATACTCCCTTTGATTTTCCATTACCACAAGAGTCAGAGTCATTGATCAATATCCCTACAGGGTCATTCATTTTTTCTCCAAAGGAGTCACTCATCCCTGTCAGTACAGAGTTACCAGTCTCTCTTCCTTTGCAGGTGTATGTTCGTCGCGCTCGCTCTCATCACCTTACTGATGTCCCCTCTACCTCAGGCGATGCAGGTAATACTTCTCAGTTTGTTGAGCATATTGATGTACCTGTTGTTAGTACTGATGAGATTGCAGGTGCTGAGCCAGTTCCTTTACCTGATGAGACATTATCAGTAGAGGATGGTGATTTAGGGCGTCGTTATCCAAGGCGTGATCGTTGTCCAGTTGATCGTTATGGTTGGACCGCTAAGATTTTATATCCGATCTCTGTTTATGTTTCTTATGGTGATCTGTCTCCCATATTTCGAGCTTATACTATGGCCTTATCAGATACGCCGGTTTCTTGCTCTATTTCGGAAGCTATGCGGGAGCCCCAATGGGTTTTTGCCATACAGACAGAGATTGACGCTCTTCAACGTAATCATACATGAGATCTTGTCTCCTTACCTTTAGGGGTGAAGCCTGTTGGCTGTCGCTGGGTTTACACCCTGAGGTTTCTTGCGGATGGTACTATTGATCGTTACAAGGCTAGACTTGTGGCGAAGGACTTTACTCAGGTACCAGGTCGTGATTTTGGTGCTACATTTTCCCCCGTGGCAAAATTGAGTACTGTTCGGTTGATTATTTCTCTGGCTGCGGAGTACTCTTGGCCTCTTCATCAGTTAGATGTGAAGAATGTGTTTCTTCACGGTGATCTGGACGAGATTATTTATATAAATGCACCACCGGACTTTCGTGGTGAGGGGGAGTATGTTGGAAAGGTATGTCGACTGCGTAAGTCTCTTTATGGACTGAAACAGTCACCACGAGCCTGGTTCTCTCGCTTTAGTGATGTAGTCGTACGATTGAGGTTCACCAAATGTCATTCTGATCATACCTGCCTTATTCGACAGAATACTTCTGGACAATGTGTCATTCTTCTGGTATATGTTGATGATATTATTATTTCTGGTGATGGTGTTTCTGGGACTGCGCAGGTCAAGATAGACCTTGGGAAGGCCTTTGATGTGAAGGACCTTGGATTTCTGCGATACTTTCTTGGGATTGAGGTTGCCCGTAGCAGCAAGGGTGTTGTTCTTTCTCAGAGAAAGTATGTTTTGGATCTTCTTTCAGACACTGGGTTGCTGGGGTGCAAACCCGCATCATCACCCATGATTCCAAACCTGAAGCTTACTGCTGAACGTGAGGAGTTGAGAGATCCGACAGTTTATCAAAAATTGGTGGGTAGACTTATCTACTTAGCCAATACTAGGCCAGACATTTTATTCACAGTCAGCCGAATTAGTCAGTTCATGCATAGGCCGTGTCAGCCTCATCTTGATGCAGTTTATCATATTCTTCGGTACCTCAAGTCTTGTCTTGGACTTGGGTTGTTCTATACATCAGGATCTCAGACTGGTTCTCTAGCCTGTTATTCAGATTCAGATTATGGAGGATCATGTGATGGTCGATCTACTACGGGCTTCTGTGCTTTTCGAGGGACTCATCTTATCTCTTGGAAGAGCAAGAAACAAACAGTTGTCTCCCGCTCGTCAGCAGAGGCAGAGTATCGGGCACTAACACTTGGCACGTGTGAGATTATTTGACTACGATCGATTCTTGGCGAGTTGAAATTTTCAGTGACTTCTCCATCCACATTATATTGTGATAATCGATCTGCTATTCAGCTCGGTTCTGACTCTGTATTACATGAGAGGACGAAACATATAGAGATTGATGTTCACTTTCTTCAGGAAAAGGTTAGCAGTGGTATTGTCACTCCATTATTTGTGGGGACCAGTGATGAGGTTGCAGATGTTTTTACCAAACCTGTCACTCTATCTATTCTTCGGGATTTCGTTGTCAAGTTTGGCTTAATTGACATTTTTGCGTCTAACTTGAGGGGGAGTGTTGGAGATATAGCAGCAGACTAGTTTATTAAGGTTTTTTATTAAGTTTTTTTTTTACCTTTTTGTCCTTATTGTAACTCTTATTGATTATATATACGGGGGCTCTACACTTAGTTTGTATCCCTTTTTCACTTACGTTTATTTCAAGTTACGCAAAGGGTTATTTTCGATTGTTCAAGTTTGTAACGGGTTGTTTTGGACCTCTACATTTTTAATTTGTGTCTTTTAGTTGCTTAAGTTTTCATTAATGTCCCTCAATGGTGGTCACATGAGATACATGAGACTATCTTTGTTAGCTCATTTAAATCATCATTTTCAATTGGGCAAAAATGACATAAATTGAATAGTTGAAAGACTAAATTGATACAATTAAAAAATTAAAAATAAAACTGTCACAAAATGCATTATTTGGGGATACAAAAATATATTTTGCTATAAAGTTTTGTTTTATGGGGTTGGTTGGTAGAGCAGAATTCAATGAATAGTTTAAGTGATAATCAAGACGAACGATAAATTCAAACGTTTTGAGTTTAAATTTTGACAATTCTTTAGGACTAGGTAATGAGGAATAGTCCCGGCATTGATGGGTCTGTTTTTGACCTGATCAAATAAAAGATTAAATGAGATACGCATAAATTAATTTAAAACTGTCAAAAAAAAAATTAACATTCAACAGGGCTTCGGAGAAGAACTACAATCGACCAATACTATATACATCATCCATATGAATGGATGGGTCTTATTTTTCACGTTTGGATTCAGAGAGGCATGTGATGTGACTTAATTTTACTTTTGGCATTACAAAATTGGTGAAACACTTTATAATACACCACATGACCACATGCTCACCAAGAGTTTTGGGAATTTGGATCCTTTCATGTTTAAAACTTATGAGTTTGGTGCAGTTCCATTTGTCATTCGTCGTGTTGTGGAATCGAGTTACATCCCAGCCACACAACATTTCCATCTACACATCCATAATACTATTTAGGCTAATTTGTTTTTTTTTTTTTTCAAAATGTTGGAGTTTGACGTAAACTCTCTAAATATTTTATTATTTATTTATTTAGTATTAGTTTGTGATTAAAATTTTAATGAGTTTAAGAATTTTGACCCATATAATATTCTAGTTAGCTTTGATGTGTTTTATTAAAAGTAGAATAGGATTAGAATTGTTTTATTCATTAAAAAGGCGTTCTTTATCATGTAATGGCAGAATATTTGATATTGAAAGATTGTTTTTTTCTTTTGATGTGAACCTTTGATGCCAGCCTTTTCCGTTCTTTTGTTTCTTGATTTCTTGTTTTATTCTTTTGGGCATTGATTAAGTTTTTGTGTGTATGCAAGATATTTAAGTGTTTGATATTATTTTGAAATCTTACACACAATTCAATGGTTCTTATAGATTGATAAGAAAAAAGTTACTGGAAATTTTATCAATGTAGCGTCTAAGATTGTATATTTTTTTTTGTTTAACGATTAGAGATAGAGATGACAGTGGACTTAGGTCGAAGCGGGGGGAGTAGTCTCCATCCCTGTACCTGTTTCAAAAATATTTGTCCATCCCTGTTAACGGGAGAAATTTTAATCTCCGTCCTCGCTCGATAGATAAATTTTGATCTCCGTCCCCGTCCATAGCAATTAATTCTATAATTTTAAGAAAAAAATTGAAAAAAAACATAAAATCCCCCAAATAATTCTGCAAGAAGGATGAAATCACATTATATAACAGATGAATAAAAAAAAGAGAGAGAAAGTAAAGTATTTTTTTTTTTTGTAAAGATTAGAGTGTTTGGGTGGGTAGAATTTGTGATATATATATATATATAAGTGGGTGGGAGAATGGGTGTAGTTTGTGTCTTTGCGAGTAGGGCTAAATTACATTGAGTTCGCCCTCACCAAAGATATATAACAGGTGGACTAGCTCGAGGGCCAACTATGTATCAAAATGGAAGCAATCCAAGATCTATTACAAGCGGGATAAACTCTCAAGCATCTTTTTGTGAAGAAATGGCAAAACAAGTCTCAAGTAGAAATGGAAAGATATCTGTAAAAACAAGTAAAAAGTTTACAATCAACGCCAAGGTAACTCAAGTAGTAACATAAATAAGTTGTAAATGCAGACATTCCAAGTTTAAATATTGGCAATTAAGGGGTTAGATTATGAGAGATTTATCCTTTATAAATACTCTAGTTCTGACGTGAATAATCTGTTTTTGACCGAACCGAGGAGAGAATTAGTAGAGATGTGCGTAAGTTAACTTGAACATATCTGACTAGAGATGACAGTAGATTAAGAAAAAACGAATATTCGTCCAAATCTGTCCCGTTTAGACTGGGGGATAGACCATATATATTTGACGGTGAACGTATACAGTAATACTCGTATAAACCCGTATGAGAATAGACTAAAACTCATCCCTGCCTGGCCTCGCTAAACTTGTCATATATATATGTGCAAACTTTTTTATTCTAGTTAAATGCATGGAATAGAAAAAATCCAAAGAAAATTTAAAAATCAAACTAAACGCATCAGAGTTCAAAGAGGAAAAAAAAACAAAAAATGTCTCTTTCTTATCCTCCTTTCGTTTTTCCCTCTTTTTGGCGGAAGTAGAATTTCCACGAACATTACAAGCTATACTTTTGGGTGGCAATCGAGTTTTATTGTTTGTATTT
The DNA here is from genome assembly GCA_963454935.2 of Ilex paraguariensis. NCBI lineage: Eukaryota > Viridiplantae > Streptophyta > Magnoliopsida > Aquifoliales > Aquifoliaceae > Ilex > Ilex paraguariensis. Next base: position 21,503 of record CAUOFW020001179.1, on the reverse strand, counting down.
GATTTGTATTTTTTTAAGTTCACATCAATATTAGTAAACCCTAATTTTACTCATCTAGTAATCATGTCAAATCTCTTGACACTAACCCAACCTACTATTTATTATCGGGCATATTCGTGTTGAACTTCATAATCAACCAACTAAGAGCCTAATGTCAAGATGTTAGTTATCCCTTAACCAAGCCTACTGCCCACCAGTTCTCATAAACTAAAAATACATTTAAACAACATGCTAACAAAATCAATAATTTCTTATAAATAACTAAAAGAAATACATACATTTTTCTCAATAGCTGTTAAATGAGTTCGTCATGTAAAAATTATATTATTTATATTTGACATTATTCAACTCATATATTATTCCCTTGAGCAAGTCATGACGGATTTTTATTCATGTCAATATTTAGTCAACTTCAACCCGTTAATTTTTAATTAAATTCATTTTATATCTTCTCCGCATCCGTGAGAATATTCCCACCAATATCCTTTGGGCTAGTTTTTATTTTAAAAATGCTGCAAGGAAATATGTTCTGGTTGCATATACATTCCATAAAAAGAACATCAAATCATCTTTATTGAAAATCCATTTTAGTTTTCTCTTCGGTATTAGCAAAAGATGTAGACATCTCATTTTCCACTTACGAAAATAATCTGTGTATGTGTGATAAAATTGTGTACATGACCCCTCAAACCACATTTGTGACAGAAAACCTGTGTACTGAACTGTCATTTTTATGACCAAAAAAAAAAAAAAGAACTGTCATTTTTCAGGTAGCTCAAAATACTCGAGCTTTCTTTAGCTAAAGAACCCTTGACAATGATATGCTTGCATTTCCTAGTAAACCATGTCTGAAACAACCTTCAAGTGGAGGATATGATCTGTTAATGCATGGCGTCATAACTCAGAAACAACACAAACATGTAACTTAGAATAAGTAAGAAATGGAATAAGAACAAAGAGAAGGCCAAGTATGCTTTGTGAAAAGATGTATTTTCTTTACTACTAATACAATACAACTAGATTTGAAAAGCGACCCCCAATTTGCACTTACTACTGTCTCCTTCCTCTCCTTAGGTAGTCCATTCTAATTCCCCACAACTGCTCCCCCACCGTCTTCATGTCCGGGCGATCTGATCGCATGGGTCCTGCACAATCAATTGCCAAACCAAACATCTTCAACAGTATCTCCTCGTTTACTGCTTCGTTCATTAGAGGGTCCAACATCTCCGCGACATTTCCTTCATTGTAATTTCTGAAGGCCTACACAAACACAAATAGCGAGGTTTGCATTAAATATGCAATTAGTTTAGTTGAATGTATTAGAATGTTGACAACAAAGAAGGGTGAAGCTGTTTTCAACACCCTTACAATGAGCCAGCACGAATTCTGGTTTTAGAGGCTGAAGTCAATTGTATCAAATGATCATGTAGTCATGCTAACTCCAGAATCCACAAATATTTTCAGTGTAATCCCCTTGAAATAAATGGTTCTGAATTGGGGCAAACAAAGGTGTAACTTCCCTAGTGCTAAACTGGTTCTACTGGTTGTACAACAGCGATTTTATCTCAAGGGAAGTTATAAACTTACCAAATGTGGTTCAAGATATTGTTCCAACTGATTCCATGGTGTTCACCACCCGGATTATCAATGGTACAAGGAAAATGTTAAAGGAGACCACAGTAGCGTCTTTTCATTTTATTGGAGGGGCTAATTAAGTTCTACACTTGAATAAGCCCCTCTGAGAAAGTGCAATGTCACAACTGGGAACTTTCTAAGGTCTCAGCTATCAATTCCTTTGTAGCACTGAATCAGGTTAGCCATGATAAATATTGTCAAGGACTCGGGAGAAAATGAGAAGCTTACCCATCTAAGCGTCACCCTCTCATCAACATGTCTGTTCAACTCTAAAGGCCGACGGCACGTCATAATTTCCAATAATAAAACCCCAAATGAGTACACATCGCTTTTTGGGGTGAGTTGATAAGTCTTCATATACTCAGGGTCGAGGTAACCGACTGTCCCTTTCACTTTGGTTGAAATATGTGTTTTATCAGAGTCCTGATCTCCAAGCCTTGCAAATCCAAAATCGGCAACTTTTGCTCTCATGCTCTCTGTCAGAAGAATATTGGATGACTTCACATCGCGGTGGATAATTGGCTTCTCTGTTGCAAGGTCAATGAAATAGTAGGAATTAAACATTTGAGACACAGAGCAATGGCATACACATTACAGGAGGCTATGTTGCATGAACACTTCAACATTTGTTGGCCCATATTTTCCTATCACTAATTGTTGATATATGTCTGACAATAATTTTTGCATTACTTGCTTCAACAATTCTGGCCATGAGCAAATACAATCAATTCTTACCTTTTTGTTATCTCACCGACTAGTATATATCAACAGATGAACAAATTATTTGTGAGCTTGAACACTGCAAATACTACTACTCTTGTATATTAATCCAATAGCCTGTTTGTATGAGCCACAATCTTTAAACAAAAAAAGAAAGAAAATCCTAGGATACAAAGATAAGTCCCCACTATGTTGTCCTATTTCACATCAGAAAGGCTTTTGCTTTTTCGTTTTACAAATTAAGGTGTAGTTTGAATCCCACAACGGCAACAACACATCTGTTCACAGATCCCCCTTTGCGTTTGTTATTGAGATTAAGAACAAGAGAAGAAAAACTGGAACCAAAAAGCCACTATTATAATCAAAGAAACTCGTACTCCAATTGACATTGTGATGTAGATCGTAATAGCTGTGATACCAAATTGATGTAAATCGTAGTAGGGAAGAAGAAGGGAAGAAGAAGGGGATGAAAAAGAAGAAGAATTTGAGGAAGAAATAATATCAGGATTCAATATCAGTTATCAATAATAATTAAAAGTCTAGTCTCACAACAAATATGTATCCCCTATATATATAAGGAGTTCACAAATCCTATATATATAAGGAGATCACAAACTCTAAAATAAATAAATAATCAAAATGACAACTAAACCTTTAAAAGTTAAAAAAAAATACTTAAAAGATAAATACTACATTACTCTCATGATTAATCTAAAATATCTATCAAATTCCTACACGACCCCCATCATTCTCTTCTATTTGAGAAAAACTCTCCTCCGGAGAGTCTTCCAAGTAGAAGTACCCTACGAGAGCAGAACCAAGATGACAGAATGCTTCATCTAGAATGAAAGAACCATCAATATCTTTCCATCGATCAGAATAAATGCAAGAATCTCCATCTGTAGCAATGTAAATTTAGTCACGTAGCACATCATCTATTTGCCCCGAAATATGCGATGGAAGTAGAAAGATAAGAACTGGAGCTAATGTTGAGAAAGAAGCAATTTCATTTGTAGAAACACCTAATAACAAAATAGGAGGTTCTGGAGTACCTCGATTAAGTAGTATGTCCTTCAAATAAAAATTTGGACTAATACTAACATTTAATGAGAAATTAAGCAAATAAGCATTAGATCCAAATTCAAGAATAGCAAAATAATTCTCATTAGATTTGAACAAAAGACATTCAGTGGGATAGGACATCAATGACAAATGAGTGACTATAACACCCTAGTGTTAAAAATAAGAAAGTACAGACTCAATTGAACACTTAACAGTAGGCAAAGAATCAAAGTTAACATTCTCAAGTGGGGCAAAATCCAGAACAATGTCAACAATCTCAGATTGGGAAGAATCTGTAATAAAGTCATGATGACTTGGACAAGTAGACACAGAATAGTCACTAGTAGATTCTACAATAAATGACTCGATTGGGTTAATATCTTACATAGGTGTAGACTCAACAAACTTTTTCAAAATTTTTAAGACCAATGATGGTTCAAGAATTGACACAAACAAAGACTCACACACACGTTATTTCGATATGAACTCTTGTGGGTGTAAAGGAGGAGGACTCTGATCTGATGAAATTGAATGAGGGAGTTGAAAGTCAATATGAGTAACATTTTTCTCTTTATCTGATACTAGCATATCTAAATCTTTTGCCACATTTGGATTAAGAAAGCATGCAGAAATTACATGGACATCGTTCAAGTAATCATGATACTCATAAGTGGTGGAATATCAGCAGGCTGTTGAGAATCCATCAAGCTATAGTTGGATTTCTTATGAAATCTCTCAACCTTTAGAACATATTGATAGGCTACAACTAATGTATTAATAGTGTATTGTTTGACCTCCCTACTAATTTTGTGTCTCAACCCAAGAATAAACTGATCAATTGTCCAAGGTTCTTCAACAATATCACACAAGTACATGATATAATCAAATTGGACAAAGTAATCAAAGACACTAAAAGAATGTTGTCTAAGATTGAGCCATTGATGATAAACTTGATCCATGTAGGAAGTTGACAAATACTTCTCTTTCAATTTATATCTCATTTTAACCCAAGTGATAGGTGATTCTCCTACGGGATCTAGGCTTCTTTGGATTGTTTGCCAATACTTCTTGAAAGAACCCTTCAACGTCAATTTAGCAAAACGGACGCAATGAGAATCCGACATGTCATGCCAATCAAAATATTCTTCTAAATTAGCTAACCAATACAAGAATTCAAAAAGATTTAAAGTGCCACTAAATATAAGGATCTTTGACTATTGTGGTCATATGAGTTGACTCCATGTAAACATCCCTAGACTTCTATGATGATAACCTCGACAAGAGATTTTTGAAACATGTGCATTAGGCGAATTCATGAGTGACTCTTGAAAGAGAATGTTATAAGAACAAATTTAAGAATGCAATTGACAATTTCAAACAAGTTTAAATAGAAAAAAATGTGTTTTGGACACTTTGCAAATTCTCTAATTTTTCAATGAATAAAAATATTAGTCTCAAATTCTATGGGAGTATGCATACCATAATTAAAAAAAAAATTAAAACTTTTTGGGGATGATTTTACAATTTTATGGATCTGTTGAGGATATTTCTGCAATTCTTTAACTTCTAGGGGGAATATTCTGCAATTTTTAAAACTTTTGGTGGTGGTTCTGTAACTTTTAGAACTTTTTGGGGGTGTTTTTGTAATTTCTGAAACAGATAGGATGTTGATGTAATTTTCTGAACCTGCTGGGACAATTTTTTTTTTTTTTCACTTTGCGTATGGCGATGAACAGTATTTTTCGATGAACAGTGAACAGTCGCAATAAACAGTGCGTAACGATGAACAATAAATTTTTTTTTGTTGTGATTTATACGAATCGAAGTTAGGCTCTGATACCAAATTGATGTAAATCGTACTAGCTCTGATACCAAATTGATGTAGATTGTAATAATTCTGATACCAAATTGATGTAGATCGTAGTAGGGAAGAATTAGGGATAAGAAGGGAAGAAGAAGGAGATGAGAAAAGAAGAAGAAGAATGGGTGAGAAAAGACAGAGAATTTGAGGAAGAAGTAATATCCGGATTCAATATCAGTAATCAATAATAATCAAAAGTCTAGTCTCACAACAAATATGTATCCCCTATATACATAAGGAGTTCACAAATCTTATATATATAAGGAGATCACAAACTCTAAAATAAATAAATAATCAAAATGGCAACTAAACCTTTGATAATTAAAAGAAAATACTTAAAAGATACATACTAAATTACTCTCATGATTAATCTAAAATATCTATCAAATTCTTACACGATCCTCATCACATTGTTTTGTGGGTCAATTTTCTGTGCGCTCTGGCAGAATAGTTCTGCCTGAAGCTCAAATGGGATATAAAATAATCACAGAAGCAATTTAATAGAGTGTGTCATCACCTGCATATAGATGGAGATACGTTAGGCCGTGAGCAACATCAATGCAGATTTCCAGTCGTTGTTTAAAATCCAGGATTTTGCCCCGCAGACCTTACAGGAGCAGCAGCCAAAACTATCAGCACTAAGTTACATCCCAAATTAAAATATTGGCAAATCCTTTAAGAGTTAGAGAATTTTACCATCAAGATGCTCTCTAAGAGTACCATTTGGTACATACTCTGTGATGAGAAGGCGCTCATTTCCTTTATCAATATAGCCAAGTAGCTTCACTAGATTTCGATGTTCAATTTTTGCCAGAAGTTCAATCTCACTTCTGAATTCAGTTCGTAGAGCTTCAAAGTGTTCCTATGCAGTGGTTTTATGTTGACATGTTAACATTCTGATATACTTTTGACGGAAAAAATTAGAGAAGTGCATAAAATGAAACCTTCTGTTTCCCCAAATCCAATCAATTCGTTTCATTTTCGAAAAAACCAATCATTTGGAAACAACAGACAAAAAAGTATTTTATGTGACAAATATATCCATCATTGGCAAAGATAAGACAAAATTAGCATCACAAGAATTTCACAAGCTAAGAGCATTGAAATATGATTTTCAATATACTAATAGGCTATACACTACAAAGTAGCAAACCCAGTCTATATTTCTCTTCAAGTTCTTCAGAGAACAAGCATAATGGAGAAGTGGTGCAGAACAACTGACAAAAAAATCCAAGATAATTAATGCTAAATCTTCTTGGCTTTCACCTATGCCAAAAATAGGAGGAAGAAAGAACCTCTCAGCCCCATTATGATGCCTTCCCTCGTCAGCAATGGTCGAATAGTGGAACATGGAACATTAACTAACTAGCTATAATGTGTAGAGAACTTCTGCTTATCCCTTATCTTTTCCCTTTTTTTCCTTCCTTTAAAGGACATTGCTCTTTTTCTACGACTGGGCAAGGCACTTGTCAAATAAAACTTATTCAACATGCCATTTATGCATGTGTGTCTCACACTAGTTTAAAAACATAAAATAAACTCAGTGGGGACTGGGAGAGAAACCAACAGCCAAAGGAAAATTTTGATTGATAAATCAAAAGTCTATTGCAAAGAGTTGATACCTAATATGTCTTGGAAAAAAGACCACAAACCCCAGAAAAGATTAAAATCTAGCCCCTATGCAACTCTAGTCTCAGCCATTCAATATAACTTGAATGGACTCAATAAGATAATTCGTGCACAGTAACCCTAAAACGACAATTCCCTAAATAGTTGCTACTGCATCAATTTTTTCTCCACTTTACTAGACTTGCAATAAAATTATCACCTTTTTTGTTACTTTATATTTCATGGCATGTTGATGCTCAAAATTTTAACACGAATTCGGGGTTTTGCAATTTGCACACATGAACTGAAATACAGAACGTTCTGTGTGTTTCACAGAACAACAGTATGTGGTTAACTTTTTCAAAACAGAAAAAGGCAAACATAAACAATGATATATTGATGTCTAAAGATTTTCTAGACATTTTAGAATGTGTTGAAATTTTGTCCCTCAAATCTAAACGGAGAGGAATAAAAAGAGGGCGTGACAACATGCTTCATTTCTGATACCACGTGACACTATTCCTCCTTTATTCTATGCAAAGCACGTCCAAGTTAAAGTTTATTTCCTTCTAATTTTTATTTCTTCAAAAACTTTTGCGAAACTGCACTCATCTTGATTTGAATCTGCAGCTATGTAGACTGTTCCACATGCATTAGAACAACAAAGTTGTTCTTACTTTTAAACTAGAATGAGCAATTATATCATTATTAGAGTAAGACTAATATGTAGAGGTTGTATGTTCAAGGTCATGAGAAGGAATTATAGCTTACCTTCTTTGCTCGTTTTATGGCAACAACCTGTCCATCTTGTAGCTGGGCCTTGTAGACAGTTCCAAACCCTCCTTCACCTAACTTCAGTGATGGTGAGAAATTTTGGGTAGCTCTAGTAACCTGATTCATATTGAGATGAACTGATCCAACTCTATTAAGTTGTGGTGACATGGAAAATCGAGAGGGACTAGGTGGCACTCGCAATGGACTGGCAGGAATCTTTTCAGGAACGGAGTTGATTTCCAAAGAGGAAACTGAATCCACTGCAAGAGCAATAAAACTAATTCATGAACTGCGATGAGATTGAACCAGACTGCAACAGAATGAATGCAAGCTAACTAAACAAATATTAGATGTTGGCAATGAACTCCTGGAAAGATATTATCTACAACCAATTCTTTAGTATTGGTATCACCAAACTCAACTCAAAAAATGTCCCCATGTATCAGTGAAAGTCATTCACTGTTATTGCTTTGCAGCTTTGTATTCACGATTCCCGTATCAGATGTTGACAACATTCTACAACTCAAGTTACCGAATTTAGTTTTGTACTTCACTCACTTGAAATAGGGTCCCTCGCAAGAACAGCATTGGTAGTTTCTTTCCTTCTGGTGCGGAAGCAAGGGCAAAGTAAACAACAACAGAGACCGAAAATTCCAGGGACAGCCATGGCCAACCTTTTTGGGGTTAAGAGAGATGTGTGACCATCTTTTTCTTTACTCGCCTGGATTCTCTGACCAAAACCATGTCCTGTATATTCTTCTCTAACCACCTCCCGCAAAAACCGTCTTCCTGCCTCCAGACCCAACTCATCTGCACGATAATAGAAAAAAGTACAATTTTACTCAAGGTGCCAGCAATCAACCACAACCTAGGAATTTGAAAACATAAATACAAAAAGTGTATTTTCTTTTTAATCTAGAACGGATGATATGCAGGACAGAAACTCAGGTCAACATTTTGAAATTGTGCAAACCTAATGAATGATCCGATCCACAGCGTTTATATATGACATTTCCTGTATATAAGCAATGATTCACATGAAGCAATTTCAGGGCTTGACAGAACAAATCTTTGTCTACCAATTTCCCATTTATGTAAAACCATTCATGACTAGAATCACTTGAATAGCTGATGCGATAATTTCCACGAGCCTTTGAGTGTATCAAGAACCCAGAGGCGAACCCTCTTGGCAATTGCACCACCAAAAACAGAAACAACACAATGGCTGCCATTCTTAATGAACTATCATACACCAATTTCTTCTTTCAGAACCAAAGCATAATGGAGTCATTGCTATTCTGTAGACCGCAGCCAATAATAACTAGACAAACAGTACATAACAATATGATAAGCAACCCACAGGCACCAATTCACCAACCTGAAAGCAGATAAGCCCAGATGGAAAAATATTCCAAGTTCAATGACAGAAAATGCTCTAATTAGGCATGCTCAATTTCCACAATCCCGGGTGAATCAAAACCTAGTTGACAAATGGAACAAACCCAGATACAAAAAGAGCTAAAAGAGCACAAGACAACTAACTTCAATTCCCCAAATCAGTTAAATTCCATCATAGACTCCGAAGCCCCATTAATGGAACTTTCAAGAACTATAAATCTAAACTCCAAGAATTCAAGTGCCAAAACCTCAGAATCAGACTAAATCCTTAGGTGCCCAATTTACCAAATCCAAAAATGAGACAAACCCATCTGAGACAACAGCTAAACCCAACAGTCCAATATTCAAAAACCCATTATAAAAACTCTCTGTGGTACTTCTCTACCCATATTGAAGAGCACCACCCATCATAAACAAGATTCTTTCATACTCAATTCATTAAATAAACAAAAAAACCCCATAAATTGAGGCTATCCAGACCGGGAAACCACTAAAACAAGTAAACCCCGCGTTCAAAGGGTTTACACCAGTGCTCCAAGAGCGTATAATTTAATGGTTAAGAATAATTGGAGTGAGAAAACCAGCCCTGAATAAAGGCGGCTGAGCTTGGAGAGATAGAAATTTATTAGGCTATAATTGCTTGGATTATTTAGTCAAAGAAGAATCAAGAGATGGTTGGAAGACCGGCCGAGGTAGTAGAAGAATGTGGGCTCTGACGTAACTTCTTTGCTGTCTCTATGTATTTATGACCATACGACATGCGATTAATCAAATGAATTCGAATAAATAAATCAATGTAAAAATATATTAACGACACTATAAAAATTTATTTTTCAAAAAACCTACTAAAAAGATAGAGAGAAAGAAATTAATATGATTTGAAGTTATTTGAATGTAGATTTGTGATTTTTCATTTTTTAAATAGGGTTATTTGACAATAAACTTAAAATTATTTAAAAATATAAGATTAGTAGAACATAACCAAATTTATTTTAGTTAAAAGTTGAGTAATTGGTATTCTTTGTGTTTGAAATAGTTCAAAGAAAAACTTGCTATGCAAAAAGTTTAAAAAATTTGTTCAAAGTTAATCTATTTCGTAATGCAAATAATCTTAAACAAGTTAAAATTGTACTAAAATCGAAATTCTCATATGGTTCAAGAGCCTTATATAAGCCGTATGGGTGAGACGGATTCGTATCGAATCATAGTAAATTTGTGTCAAAAAATATTTCATATCTATCTATTCGTATTATATATAAATTGAATATAACTAAACTAATATATATACAAATTGTGTCTTATATTTCTTTTATTTTGACTTCACTTGTACTCTATTGATCGTGGTGTGGCATTTTTACTCGTTTACAAAATAAATAATTTTAAAAAAATTCAAAATTTTTAATCTTATACGATATTAATATAATACGTTTGGCGTAAATTTTACCATCCTAGCCGTGTACACGTGAACCCACACCAAATAAGAAGGCTTTGGTAACGTATTTGGTAATCCGTTTACACGAGGTTTGACATTTCAGAAGTGCTCCTCTGCGTACTGGGTACGATGATGAGATGGATAATTGGGGTTGAAAGAAAAGGTTTAAGTTATGGCCCCACCGAAGTAGCTGACAGTTGGTGAATTTTTGAAATTTAGTTACTTTTACCCCCAAAATTACAAACCTTGCTATATATGGTATAATGAAACTCATTTTTATAAGTAAAACGCCAAAGGAACACATGTTTTAAGATTGTTATTTTTCTTTTGGCCCGGACCGACCCGACCCGGACCAGTATTTTTATATGTTTTATTCCCAACACTTAAGTTAAAAATTGGAAAAAAAAAAAGAGGATCGGTAAATAATATTAGAGTTAATAGGAAAGAAGTACAAATTTTAACAATATTTGTAAAAAAATCCACCCAATACAACAAAAGTCGATAATTATCGTTTATGAAGTTAAAGAGATTTTTTACTTATATAAGAAAACCGTCGAGAAGAACGGTAAAAAATTGACTATGATTTAATTCTTTCAATTTTGAATCAAGTTTATTCAAGAAGCGAATAGTTGATACGACTTTTCTGAGTGCATCGCATCACCTCATCTAGTTGGTACGAGTTTACTACCGAGTGCATTATCTCGCACTAAATGCAAGTTTCCCGTATTGAACCCACCACCACTATCCAAAAGTTGATGCCACTACAGAAGAACAAAGAAGTCAAGCCCATCTAGCGAGTTATGGGCCATTGGCTAATCGGTTAGATGATCTATTGTGTCCCTAATTGTCCACAACATTGAGCTTTGCAAAGATACTTTACTTTCACTCAAGCATGTCTTCATATCTGATCTGATCGATATATGAAGTAACTATCTGTATATTCATTTTCAAAATCCGTTAAAACTACTAGTTTTTGAAGTACCCTATATATTTTCAGAATTACCCGTTAAATTGAATTGATAACAATAAAAAAAACTACTTCTATTAGTAATACTTATACTAATAAATGAGTAGCCTTATTATTATTAGACTGAGGAATGTTAGACTAATCAAGATACGAGAATAAATTATGTGATATTATCATAATGATCTTGTTGATCCAATTTTTATAAATTTGAAAATTTAAAATTTTTTTGTTATGATAATATCATATCATTTGATTTCTATTTTTAAATTAATTTAACATTACTATATAAGTAATAATAGCAATTCTTATTACATTATATATTTAAAATAATGGGCCTAGCGGAACCCGAAAAATCTTACTTGGGTCCCCAGGAATTTATGGCATGGGCAACCATCTTACTTGTTTAGGCCTAGGACGGCCCTGCATAACATCATCGAGATTTTGGCATAGGAGACTTTTTAGATAACACTGATAATCAAGTCGACTGAGTTGAACTTCATTTTGTAAACGAGTCTAAAAATTTATTTAAACTCAACTCGTTAAGTCCAAATAAAGACCAAAACGAACCGAACATGAATAACTCGATTATTTTACATATAAACAAATCGAGTTTTGTGAGCTCGAACCGAAGCTTTTAGGTTCGTTTTTATGAACGAGCCACAAAAAATTATTCAAATTCTACTCGTTTAAAAAACTAATCCAGTGTAGATCACTAACAGTGTATTAATAGGGTACATGCTCATACATTTTAGATCTCACACGAATTTGTATCGTATGATTTTTTGTTGTTTTATGATGGGTGACCGACCCACAATTAAAAAAAAAAAAATTCAACGAGATCTGAACTCCCTATGAATCACATCTGCCCTGCCCTTGCCTAGAATGAATGGCCATCACATTCTGGCATGGTAAACTTTGGATACTAAGAAATGGATATATTATATGCTATTTGACTTGCATTCTAATTAAGTGAAGCAAGCTCGAGAAATTTGTCACGAAGAATGTGCGTGCAAAATCCTGCACAATATAAAAACGAGAACAGATCTCTCCCTTGGTGAACTCGAGTGAGCCAGTTGAGTGACCAACCACACTGCTTGAAACAGCTTGCGAGGTCCGGTGGTAACCTGGAACGGCAACGGGAGACCCTGGGGGAGCGGAAGAACGATCCAGTAAGGCTGAAAGAGGTTCCTGGAACAAAGAAGAACAAGTTAGAAGGGTGTCGGAGTATTTTTCGGCGTATCCCCTCCGACGATCTAGTCAGTCTTTGAGAGAGAAAGAGGAAGAAGAAAACACTGAGTGTGTATTGTAGTAAAGAGTTCTTTTTTGCATACCCGTCTTGCCTTTTGCAAGGAGTATTTATACCTCAAAAGCTCATGATTGCTGTCAGTGTAGTCAGTAGGTGATCATTAGGTACAGGCAGTGTGCGCACTGATTCTGATGAGGAATGTCTTCTCTTCTTAACTGCTCGGAGTCCCGAGCAATCAATGTTGCGTCATCGGGATGCCGACGGTACAATGTACTCCTCTCGGGGAGGATACAATAAATGCTCTGTATTAGGAGCATTTATTGCCTTTCATTTTCGAGTCTTACCGCATTGAATGCAGTCTCGTCAAGGGAGTGGTGCAATTAATCGTTTGTGTTCCCAAGTCGCGTGTCAGCAACGGCATGCGGCTTTTCTGTTTTTGATGTGATATCGTATGCCACGCGTCCATCCCCCATTGGCTGTGGCCCCTGCATTCCAGTACGTTCTGACACTAATTGTGTAAGACGAGGTCATGATGAATAGCCTAGACTAGCCTAGGCTAATGACCTGTACGTCAATAGCTTATCCTGGAGTAGAGGAGGTGTCCAGGACGGGGTACACCTCGGCACCGAGGAAAGGCTCATCTCGGAACCGAGGGAGGGATACCGACCGAGGTACCATATCAAACCGAGGCTACGTGTTGGTTGTAAAACGTACTAAATGCCATGATCCTATATGACGAGTACCTCGGGGGCGAGGACCTTTGTGCGCCGATGGTGCTTGATCTTAGCAATAGTGTTTTGGTAATACCGAGGACACGTGTCTTCATCATGGAGTATTTCAGAAAAGTCTCATCAACTGCCCCCCAGCCTTCGATCTTTTGACACCGAGGGCACGCGTCGTAAGGAGACGAAGGGTTTTCCAACAACCACAAATGCTTCATCATTGCCTCGAGCCGCTTTCCCCGGCTTAGGATGTCGTGTGCATTAAATGCGCCGTTTCGTTTTTCGCGCCCAATGATGAAATTGCCACTATATAAATGGGGTTCCTCTTCCATTTTCTTGTTTCGTCATTCCGAACTTCCTCAAGAGAGCCTTTTCTTCAATCTTTGCCGGAGATCTCTTTCCTCCCTCATCGTCAACTGTCCATTTTTCCTTAAAGTCTTAAGGCCAGCAGACCCATCGTTGCTTCTGAACTTTCTGGAAGGAGTCGCTTTAAAGTTTTTCAGAAAAAACTCCGTTTGACATTCGGGTGAGTTCTAGTATCTTTCCTCTTTTCTTCCTCCTATCCCTTTTTGTTTTCCGATGACTGGAGGTGTCTCCGGTTGATACATAGCGACTAATCCTCGGTAAGCTTCCTCACGGATTTTTAAGGAAAAACACCCTCCACTTTCTCACTCTTAGAGATGCCTCGTCGTCGCCCTGCTCCCGAGAATCCTCAGGCTGGTTCTTCGGGGACGGGGAAGTATAAAGTAAATGGTGGTGAGCAGATAAATAGGTTTAAGGTCAAGTACAGCATTCCCCCGTGCGTAGACATAGAGGATTATGACCCGGTGGTGCACTCTCCTACCCTCGGGGCCGAGGATGCTATGCCCTTTTATACCAAGGTCATAATAGAGGGAGGAATTAGGTTTCCTTTACCCCCTTTACTTCTTCAGTTCCTCTCTCACTTCCGCCTCTTCCCCGGGCAGTGTTGCCTTAATGTCTTCAAAATAATTATGGGGGTCTTAGAGCTCAATAGGCGTCTCGGGGTAAATATTGGGCTCAACGATCTCCTTTTTTGTTATTCCCTCTTCAGAGTCATACCTCACCAACACTTCTACCTCAAAACCAGGGACCCCTCCATGTACCTTGTAACTCATCTTCCCGACTCGGACAAGGGGTACAAAGACGATATTCTTATTTTCAAAGGATCTTGGTAGAGAGGTGTTGGTCCCGAGTATAACGGCTTGTTATCCCCTCTGGAATGGAGAACGACAAGTACGTCGGTTCCTTCGGGTTTATTATTTTGTTCTCCAGATTTCCCATGTTCATGACTACTTTTTTGTTTGTGCAGATATCCCTGCTCGGGAAACAGCTCCTCCCCCTCGGTCGCTGGTGAACATTGCCAACCTAGTCACGGTTTGGAGATTTACTGGTGACAACGGATTCGGCCGGGCTGCCCACATCCTGCTGAATTACGCCCCCGGGTATAAGAAATTTTCACAGCTTCCTCAGCCTTTTGAGCCTTCGCGGTGGTCTGAACTCTTCGATCAGGCGGCGAGGCAAGAGGTCGAGGAAAACTTGGAAGAAGACCCTGATCGGGCTTCGGAGGCAGAAGTAGAGGGAGTAGTTGAAGAGCTCGGGGTCAGAGAGGATTTTGTTCCTTCGGACGCCGAGGTGGGAACTTCGGGAGGAGATTTGTGGCTGGACTTCCAAGTTCTACAATCTCTAGACGCCGAGGACGCCCTCAAGGTCGCGATGTCCAGTACGCCTCTCATTGACCTAGGGTTCCTGAGGTAGAGGCAAGCCCTTGCTGCCGGGAGGGGTCGAGGATCGACCGGCGGCGCCCCATCTGCAAGGACCAGTTCCACCCCATCCTCAAGAGTTCTCAGTCGGGGTCAAGTGTGTGACCGGGATCCTCAGGTAGAGGAGGAGAGAAGGGTCAAACATAGGCACGATGGCCTCGGCAGAGGATCCAGGGCATCTTCCGCTCAGCAGCAAAGCGGGAGAGGCCGTGGGTTACCCCCTGCTCCTCCGCAACAGCAGCAGCAACGACAACAGCAACAACAGCAACAACGGCAGCAGCAGACTCCCCCTTCCCCTCCGCCGACAGTGGAAGCCGCGGAGTGGAATCCCCGAGCCACCGATCACATGAACCGAGTGATCAGGGTCGATGACTCTATTTTACTGGATCCTCATGTCGCCAATGCAGTGAGTGAGACGCTGCATTTCGAGGCCGAGATGGCGGCTCACAGGGGGCGATCAACGAATGTGTTGTTCCGTTCTATCATCCAGAATTCTATGGTGGTAAGTTCATTTTTGCTTTGATTTCTTCTCTCTCGCTTTCCATTTTTGTGACACGCCTTTTCCCTCCTTTGCAGGCCACCCAACAGATCTCCATAATAACTGCGCGGTACCATGGGTCTAGGATGGACCTCCAGTGGGCCCGAAATCCGAAGGAAGAAGCGGAGGGGGACCTCGCCAGAGCTATGGAGGACGTAGCTGCCAGGGATTCTACCCTGGCGGGGCAAGCTGCTTAAATCGAACAACTCCTCAAGGATGCCGAGTCGGCTAAGGTTGGCGCTGAAAAGATAAGTGCTGGCCTTGCCGAAGCTGAGGGGAGGATCGCCGAGCAGACGCGGCGGCTTTCTGCCGCGGAGGAGAGGACGCTTGGCTCAGAGGAAAGCTGTCTGGCTCTCACCCAGGAGGTGGAGAGGATCAGAGCCGAGGCGCTGAACAGGAAGTCGGAGGAGCAACTCCGAGAAGAGTTCGCCGATGACGTGCTCCCTGCTCTTGAGGAAAACAGCAAGGAGTTCTTCAAGAAAGGGTGGGCCGAGGCACTCCAGTCTGCTGGAATTCCGTCAGACTCCCCGCTCTTCCAGATGCACAAATACGTGCCCTCGGCGGAGATGGAACGGGCCGAAGCAGAGGTTGCTGCCGAGAATGAGATCCCAACGCCGGTGCAAGTTTCGGCGGATCTGCCCGAGGCAGTTATAGTGGACTTGTCCGAAGAGGCCCCGCCGGACCATGCCCCTGATTCTCATGTTGCTCAAGGTCTCTCTGTTGCCGAAGTGCCTCTCCTTCTGCCTGCTCCAGAAGCTTCTCAACCTTTTTATGCTGACTCGCCCTCGGCTGATATTGTGGAGATGCCCAGGGCCAGATGAAAGACCCTTTTTTTCTTTTGATTGTACTCTTTTTTTTTTTTTTTTATCTTTTGTAGCCTTTGGGGACGCAAAGCCCCTCTTCTTGAAATAAAGCACGAGTATTTTTCCCTTCTTTGCGTACAGTAGTGCTTTGTTGTTTTTTTTTTTTTTTTAACTGTCTTCGGGGGCTTGCCCATTCAAGAGGCACGCTCTTGTGTTTGCTTCGGGGACGGGAGTCCTTGAACTCTGTCCCCAGGGCCTTGCCCTTCTAGGAGGCTTGCTCTTGTATTTGCTTCGGGAACAGGAGCTCTTGAACTCTGTCCCGAGGGCCTTGCCCTTCCAAGAGGCTTGCTCCTGTATATGCTTCGGGGACAGGAGCCCTTGAACTTTGTCCCCAGGGCCTTGCCCTTTCAAGAGGCTTGTTCCTGTATTTGCTTCGGGGACAGGAGCCCTTGAACTCTATCCCCATGGCCTTGCCCTTTATCTTTGTCATTGGCATGCACTTGAGGGAGAGAATACTTCAAAAGTAATATTTCTTTAGATTCATAACATTCCATGGTCGCATTACAAGTTTTCCATCCATGTCTTCTAATCTGTACGACCCGGTGCCCCCGATTGATATCACTTTGTAAGGCCCTTCCCAGTTAGGTCCCATTTTTCCCTCTGTTGGATCACGGGTATTAGCCGTTACCCTTCTGAGGACCAGATCGCCTATTCGGAATTCTCGCGCCTTGACCCTTCTATTGTATAGTTGGAAAATCTTCTCTTGATACTTAGTTATCCTCAAGGCGGCTGCCTCCCTTTTTTCTTCCACTAGATCCAAATCCAATCCAAGTTGACGGTCATTCCCCCCTTCGTCGAAAGCTTGGGTCCTTATGGTCGGGAGTCCTATTTCGAGGGGTATAATTGCCTCCATTCCGTACGCCAGGGAGTATGGGGTTTCCCCTGTCGAGGACCGAGGGGTGGTCCTGTACACCCACAAAATGTTTAATAGTTCTTCCGCCCATTTTTCCTTGGCTTTCTCCAACCTCTTCTTGATCCCATTGATAATTGTCTTGTTGGAGGCCTCTGTCTGCCCGTTGGCTTGAGGATAGGCAGGGGTGGAGTAGAAATTACGGATCCTGAGTTGCTCACAGAAAGACTTAAAACGCCCGCCGGTGAATTGAGTCCCGTTATCCGACACCAGTGCCCGGGGAATCCCAAACCTGATGATTATGTTCTCCCAGACGAACTTTTTGGCATCTATGTCGCGGATATGAGTCAACGGCTCCGCCTCTACCCACTTGGTGAAATAATTTGTCGCCACAATGAGGAACTTCCTATTTTCCGGAACCTTACGCAGGGGTCCAACTAAATCGAGCCCCCACTGGGCGAATGGCCAAGGGCTGGTCAGGGGGTGTAAGTCCCCCGCGGGTTGCCTGATTGCAGGGGAGAATTTCTGACACTGGTCGCATTTTTGGACGTATGCGCGCGCATCCCTTTGCATTTGCGGCCACCAATATCCCTGAGACATGATGCGGTGTGCCATTGATCGCCCCCCAGAGTGCCCCCCGCATATTCCTTCGTGTACCTCATAGAGAAGGTCTTGTACTTGGTCTTCTTGGACGCATAGCAAGTAAGGCCCCAAGAAAGACCTCCGATACAGTTTTTGATCCGGAGAGACCCAAAATCTTGGAGCTTTGAGTTTTATCTTTCTTGCTTCCTTTGAACACTCCGGGAGATCTCCTGTTGTTAGGAACCTGAGAAAGGGATCAATCCAACTGGGCGGCTTGTGTGCGTCCTGGATGACCATTGTCTCGGGAGCATGGTCTATGCAGGATGCGGGAAGGTATTCAATGGTGATCCTGCGCGACTGGGAGGAGTCCACCGCCGAGGCTAGACAAGCCAGGGCGTCGGCATGTGTGTTCTTGTCTCGGGACACTTGTTTGATTTCAATCCGGCTGAACCTTTGGATTACAGTCGTCGCCTGGTGATGGTAGGCCTTCATCCTAGGGTCCCTCGTTTCAAACTCTCCGTTGACTTGATTGACTACTAGCATAGAATCACAATGCACGATTAAATCGGTAACTCCAGTCGCCTCAGCTAACCGAAGTCCTGAGATGAGGGCCTCGTATTCAGCTTCATTATTCGAAGCCTTGAATCCCAGCCGAACGGCCTGCTCCGCAATAATCCCATCTGGAGAGGTCAGCAAGATACCGATTTCGGACCCCTTACTATTTGACGAACCGTCCACACACAAAAGCCATGTCGATCCTTCACAATTCGTTGGAGACGCTAAGTCGGGAGGAGGCGGTCCTTCTAGAACGGGATGCTCCCCCGAAAACTCAGCTATGAAGTCTGCCAATATTTGACCTTTTATCGCAGTTCGGGGTTTGAAATGAATGTCGTGCTCCCCCAACTCTACTGCCCACTTGGAAATCCTTCCGGAGAGTTCCGCTTTCCTCAAGATCGCTTTCAAGGGCTGATCGGTAAGGACAGTGATTGGGTGCGCTTGGAAATAATGCCGCAGTTTCCTTGCAGTGGTGACCAGGGATAGAGCCAGTTTCTCTAGGGGTAGATATCTTGTCTCTGCGTCCAGGAGCGCCTTGCTTATATAATAAATCAACTTCTGGCGGTACTCATGCTCACGGATAAGTACCCCGCTTACCGCAAACTCAGATACTGCCAGGTACAAGAACAGCATCTCCCCCTGGATGGGGACGGATAAGGTTGGAAGAGTCCTTAGGTATTCCTTGATTCCAGCCAGGGCGTCCTCGCACCCCCGGCTCCACATATTCTTTCAGCACTCTTGATTGCTCCGAAAAAGGGTTTGCATTTGTCCGAGTAGCGTGAGACGAAACGGTTAAGTGCAGCCAGCATCCCTGTGAGTTTCTGGACTTCTCGGACAGTGCGGGGGCTCCGGATGTCCAGGATCGCTTGAATCTGATTTGGGTTGGCTTCGATTCCTCGTTGACTAACCAGGTATCCGAGGAATTTACCTGATTCCACTCCGAAAATGCACTTTGCCGCATTCAGCTTCAGCCCATACTCCCTGAGGGTGGAGAAGGTATCCGCCAAATCTGTCAGATGATCACAACTTCGTTTGCTCTTCACCAGCATATCGTCTATGTAGACCTCCATGGTGTTGCCGATCTGCTTTTTGAACATCCGATTCATCAGTCTTTGGTATGTTGCCCCGGCGTTCTTTAGTCCAAACGGCATCACTTGTAACAGTAAACTCCCTTCGGAGTGATAAACGCCGTCTTTTCCTGATCCGGGGGATAGAGAGGGATCTGATGATATCCTGCTCGAGCATCCAGGAAGTCCATTCGTTCATATCCGACAGTGGCATCTACTAGCTGGTCCACCTTTGGTAGGGGGTAGTCGTCCTTGGGACATGCCTTGTTTAGATCTGTAAAGTCTACGCAGACACGCCATTTCCCCCTTTCTTCTTTGCGCACACCGTATTAGACAGCCATTCTGGGAACTGTATCTCTCGAATGGCGTCGGCCTTCAGGAGTTTGTCGATTTTCTCGTTGACCGCGCTGGTGTGATGCGGGGCCATGCGTCGTGGCCTCTGTTTGACTGGCTTGTGCGACGGGTCAACATGCAGCCTGTGTGTGATTATCTCGGGGTCTACCCCCGTCATTTCCATTTCGTTCCACGCGAACACGTCTGTATTTCCCCTTAGGAACTCGATCATCTCCTCCTGTTCGGCTGTGGGCATCGAGGTCCCAACTAAGAAATACCTCTCTTCTTCTCCCTCCACCAAGGGCACCTTCCGGAGGTCTTCTACCGACCGCTCAGTTGGGTCTATCCGGGGGTCATCCATTCCTGGACGCCCGGACTGTAATTGCTATTTTTCCATAATCTCTTCCGGTGCTCGCCCCTTCTCCTGGCTGAACCCCGGCTCGAACGGCTGAATAAAAATAATTTTTCGCGGACGCTTGGTCCCCCCGGATCTCCATGATACCTTCTGGCGTGGCGAATTTTAATTTCTGGTGGAAAGTGGAGTGCACCGCTCCCAACGCATGCAGCCATGTTCGCCCCATAATCACGTTGTAGGGAGAGTCCGTATCGATCACGACAAACTCGGTGTCGATGACAAAGGGACCTGTGACAACTGGCAATGTGATTTTCCCCACGGGCAGGGCGAACGAGCCGTTGAATCCGATGAGGGGTGTCCTGACTTTGGTGAGGTCTTTGGGCCAAGACCCATCCGTTTTAAAGTTTCGGAGTACATCACCTCCGAGGAACTTCCAGAGTCTATCAAAATCCTTTTGACGTCGAATTTTCCTATCCTCAGGGTCAAGACAAGGGCGTCGTTATGAGGAGTCACTACGCCTGTCAAATCCGCGTCGGAGAATGTAATGCCAAGCTCACCCGTCCTGGCCCTTTTACTTGGTGGCCCTACATCAACCTCGGCTACCTCCTCGTAAAAGCTACCCTCTTGAGGTCGGACTCGAGTTCCTTGGACGTGGGGCGATCCAGGGGACATATATGGATGACATCTATGATGTTGTCCGGCTCCTCGGTCGGGGCAAGGGCTTGTCTCTCTTCTGGCCTGGGCTCTATGTACTCTTTCAAATATCCGTCTCGGCCAATCTTTCCAAGAACGATTTGAACACCCTGCAGCTTTCGGTGCGATGCCCAAAATCCCGGTGATAGGAACACCTAACCTTTTGATCACGGGTGGAGGGGTCGCTCTGCATCCTGGGCGGCCATTTGAAGAACGGCTCGTGCTTGATTTTATGGAGCAACTTGAAGATGGGTTCCTTGAACACAGTGTGAACTCCTTTGGACGAACCCCCTGGAGGGGGTAGCAATCCCTTTCGGGAATATCTTCCCGCTCCTTCTCTTTTCTCTTAGATTGGAGGGCTCGGCCTTTGCTGCTTCCCATCTCGTCCTCAACCCTGAGTATTTGTTTATCCGGCCATTAGTTTCCCCATATCCGGGGGGTCTTCTTGGTCAGGGATCGGT